>SNSD01000032.1:0-225818 GCA_004522665.1 Venturia nashicola
GTCTAGCTTCTTCTTTAGCCTCTCGCTACTATAGTTCCTTAGGTCTAGCTATACTTTATCGCCGACCTAGAACCTTTAGGTAGGGACCTACCGCCTATTATAGGACTCCTCCTATTACTATTATAAAACCCTATTAGCGATTAGTATAGCTCCGTAATCTTCTCTATTTTCTAAACGAACTCTTTAGCCCTCTATTTAGTAGGGATCGGGAAGATTCTACGGCTACCTCTTCTAACGGTATAGCCGTAGGGGCTTTAAAGCCGTATATCGTAAAAAATAGCGATATACCGATTCCCGTATAGTATCGGCCGTTTACCGCCAACTAGGCTATAGGTAGCTACTAGGCCTAGTCGTTCTAATTAAAGTTAATAAAGTACTATAGGTACGCCTATACTTCCTATTAAGGCGCTCCGGGCCTCCGTCCGTTTAGGGGTAGTATACGCTACTTAACCGCTACTCGACGCCTAGTAGGCGATAGAAGTATCTCTAGAAGACGCCCGTCTAGTTCCTTCCGCGGTCCGACGTTATTACCCTAGGTAGCCTATAGTAGCGTACCTAGTATCTTAGGAATATCTCGGCGTAAGCCTCCGTATTAGTAGTAGGTATCGCTTTAAAAACTACGGTCTTACTTAGCCTATCCTTTATTATATAGAGGTTTATATTACCGTTAGACTCCGGGAGTTCTACTATAAAATCGATAGATAACTCCGAGAAAAATCTATCGGGGACTAGGAGCGACTATAGGAGACCGTATTTAGTACTATACTAAACGTTATTACGGCTATAGCCGTTATAGCTCTATATAAACCTCCGTATATACGAGGCTATTAGTAGCTAGTAGAAGTCTCGGCCTATAACGGAGAGCGTATTCTCCCTACCTAGGTAACTAGTTACTACGGAGTCGTAGTTCTTCTAAATTAGCTTAGTCCTTAAATTATCTAGACCCCTTATATCGTCGTCCGACTCCTTTCGCTCTACGTCTATTATAAATAGGGCGCCGGGTACCTATAGCTTACCTTAGTATTATAATAGGCCTTAGGTATCGATCTTATAGTCCGCGATTTGAATCTTAATATAGGCCCTAGTAGGAATAGCTCGCTCGCCGGACTATACCGCCTAGAATACCTATTAATAGTATATATCCTTAGTAACTACCCTATCCTAGAGCTCGTTAAGGGCGTCTTCCTAGAACGGGCCTCGACCTATACCGAAAACTCTATATCCTATCGCTATAGGGGCGGCTAGCGTATACTTAGTTAGGCTAGCCTCTAGGATTAGCTATTAGACCCTCGAAGTATAATCGTAGTAATCTAGGTTATCCTAATCTCGTCTAAATAGCGCGTCTAGAACTATTACTTCTAACCCCAGGCGATATACTATAGAGAACCTATATTTTATTAGGGTCTCTACGAACCGTATCTATCGCTCGGATAGCCTTTACTTTTTTATAAAGTATTCTAGGTTCCTATAATCTATTATAATTATAAATAGACTATAGCTACGAAGCTCTATATCCTAGTATTATAGGTACTAGACTACGGCTAGTAACTCTTTATTATAGATATTATAATTGATTTCGGCCTTATTTAGTTTTTCTAAATAGAAAGCGACTAGGTAGCGAACCCCGCTAGTCTCCTAGCTTAGAACCCCGCCTAGCGCGAAGCTACTACTATCGGCCTTTAGAAATATTAAAAGCGTAGGATCCTATTATCGTAGTACTAGAGTACTTATAAAATACTCCTTTAAATCGTCGAAAGACGCCTAGGCCGCTTCGTCCTAGGAGAACGTAGTATTTACCCTAGTTAGCGACGTAAGCGGGGCGGCGTACGTAGAGTAGCCCTTAATAAATATTCGGTAATAGTTCGTAAATCCTAGGAACCTACGTACCTCCCTCTAGTTACGCGGGACCGCCTAATCTTAGACGGTTTAAACCTTCTCTAGGTCGGCCTAAAGGCCCCCCCCGTCGGCGTAAATAATAAAACCTAGATACTTAATACTCTTCCTCGCGAACTCGCTCTTTACGGGGTCTAAGTATAGGCTAGCGTCCTAAAGCGCCCGGAGAACGGTACGTACCTTCTCGAAATAGTCTTTACGGCTCCCTTAGGTATAGATTAGTATATCGTCTATATACGCTAAGGCGTATTCGTCGAGGAACTTTCGAAGTACTATATTAATATACTATTAAAAACTAGATAGTACCCCGGCTAAACTAAATAGAGTTATAAGCTACTCGAATAGCCCGTACCTAGTCTAGAATACTATCTTATACTCGTAACCCTAGGCTATCCTAAGCTTCTAAAATACGCTTACTACGTCTACCTTTAATAAGTAGGTATAGCCCGCGAGGTTCCGGAGGGTCTCCGAAATAAGTAGGAGCGGGTATCTATCTTCCTTAGTTACCGTATTAAGTACTCTATAGTTATAGTAGAACCTTAGGCCCCCCGCGGGTTTCCGGATAAAAAGTACTAGCGCCCTACCGTCTAAGCTCGATAGCTAAATAAACCCCTTAGCTAGTAGCTCGTTTAACGTTTTCTATAGGACTAGGAGCTCCTCCTTAGATATACCGTAGAGCGGCCCCTATAGTAAGGACTCTATTATCCCGTTAGGCTTCGTACGTAGCTCGATTCTATAGTCTACCCCTAGCTAGTAGGGGGCGAGTTTTTCTACCTCTAGGCTTAAAAATAGCGGGATTATATCGTAAACCTCTAGGGGGAGTTATACGCGGAGCTCCGCCTCCGTATTAAACCTTTTCTCTATTATAGCCTTCTCGAAGTCCTCTATTACTATAGTAGCGACTATTACCGAATAACAGTCTTCTACCTTCTTAATATAGAAGGTAGCTAGCGTAACTACGAAGTTATTAGTCTCCGGCTATACCTATTCCGTTAGCGTTGGCGTAGCGTCCTCCCTAGAGCTCTCTAATCGATAGGCTACCGTACGAGGGTCGCCGTCTTCTACCGCTTTAGGGGCGGATTCCGCTACCTACCTTACTACCCGCCCGTAGTATAGCCGGCCTTTATTAGGCGCTATCCGGATACGGTTATATACCTTCTAGGGGTTCCCTAAAATAACCGGAAAGATTAGTTTAGGGACGTAGTATACGTAGACTACCTACTCGAAGCCGGCTATCTTAAGTTTTAGGGCGACTACCCCCTAAATACTAGACCCGGCTATATCGCCTATAGCGCCCCGGATCCGTCTCGTCGTTTTTCCTACCTTAGGGAGTCTAAGCCGTATAGCTAGGTCTCCGTCTATTATAGCGTAGTACTAATAGCCTTCGTCTATTAGGGTAGATATATAGGAAATACTATTAATTACTACGTCTATAAGTATATTATTCCCGTCTATATTTACCCGGTAAGTATTCTAGTTCTTTATTAGTACTCGACCTACTCCCTTCCTCTATCTTTAGAGGGGAGCTATCCTTTTCCTAGCGGGTTAGACTCGGTAACCTCTAGGACTAAGGCGGTCTCTATTACGGCTAGGACTATTAAGGTATTTATTCCTACCCTCTTTTAGGAGGGTTACTCGGCGGGGCGGTATACGTAGTCGCTTATACGGTACCCGCTCCCTCCGTACTAGAAGTAGAGACCTTTCTCCTTACGGCTATCTAGCTCCGCCTTAGATACCTACTTCGCCCTTAGTATAGCGCTACTCCCCCCTTACGTAGGGGAGCGGGGCGCGGCTACCTTAGCTTAGTCTACGACCCGTACTAGGGTTATAATAGTATTACCGTCTACGGTACTACCGTATAAGGCTAAGCTTATAGCCGCCGCGGTATAGGGGCCGCCGCCCGACTACTTCTACTTAGACCGCTAGGACGAGAATCGCGCGGCGAACTAGCTAGTATATTCGTAATTCTATATAATATATCTAATCTCCGCGGTAAATTAGGTATACCCCGTCTCCCTCTATATAGTAACTAGAAGTATATTATCCTAGTTATAGAGGGTCTTCCGTAGCTACTATATCTTAACCTCGTCGCTCTACTAGGAGCCGTTAGATACTAGTAGAAGTTCGTTAAAGATTAGCTAGTAATCCTACTATAGCTAGCTATTATTATATTTTAGGCTTACTAGCTTTTCTAGGGCCGTCGTCTTTTCTATAGAGTCCGTAAAAATACGCTTAATCTCCGAGAGAAAGTCCTTAGGGTTCCGTTTACCGTCGGGGCTACTAGCCGCCTAAAAACCCCTTATACGGGCCCTTTTCTCGTAGGTTAGGTAGTCGTTAATAGTATCCTAGTAAAAAGGGGCGGGAAGTACTAGCTTCTATACGGCCCTCGTCCTATAGGAACTCTAGATTCGGAGAAAAAAATCTCTAAAAGTAGCTATAGACCTATCCTATTATAGCGGTCGCTATTCTCGAGGTCTATAGACTAGGTTATCCGTCGCGGAGTCCGATCCGCCTAGGTCGCGGTCCTAGATAGCCGAGACTAGGCTCTAGATAGATACGTCGTTACCCTTTAGCTCTACGTAGGCCTTATCCGCCTTAAGTAGACTAGCCTACGCCCTCTATAGCTAGGCCTCCTACTCCTCTAAGCGGGTAGCCTAAGCCTACTACTATACTATTAACTACTAAATAATAGTACTATAGTTATACGGCGTAATATCGCTACTATTACCCTCTATAGGGTCTATCGTAGTCTCCGTAGCTTCTAGAGCGCGTCGAGAGAAAAATAAAAAGAGTTAACTTAATATTACGGGAGACCCTAGTATATACTAAAAGGTAAGGTAGTAGATAGAACTAAGTTAACTAACGAGCTAGAGAGGGGGAGGAGCTCTCTCCTTATACTCTAACGAGGAGACCGTACTCTAACGTACGGTCTCCGGTTCTACTCCTTTCGTAGTCTATTCTTCCTTCCTTTTAGCTACTAGGGCACTAGCCCCTAATAGTTAACTTACTTTTAGCTAGGTTAATAGTTAAAGTATAATTGAAAAGTTAAGTAAAGTAGATAGCTATAATATATAATATTAGTTATAGGAAGAGAAGGTATATATACTAGTTAGTAGCTTATATTAGTAGTAGCCGAATACCTAGACGAGCTATTACTTTCCTTTTACGTAGCTAGTTACCTAGTAGTTATAGCCTAATTAGTAGTTATAGCGTAATTACCTAGTTAGTAGTTATAGTAAGTTACCTAGATAAGCTATTACCCTCAATTCGAACTATTATAGTAATACTAAATTTAATAAGCGGTAGTAAGAAACGGTAGTATATAGTAGTCGGGGGAATTAAAGTTAAGTTTAAGAACATTTTTAATATAATACTACTAGAATATATCCTATCTAGCTCTATTTTACTACTATACTATATAGTATACTTACCGTAACTAGATATATAGGAGAAGTCTAACTAATCGATCGATATCGCCGCTACTCTTAACTAACTAACCCTCCTAAAGAACTACCGGAAAGACTATATATAAGGTAAGAGTAGGTCGATAAAGACTCTATAGGTAGTAGTAGTAGTAGAACTTATAAAGTAATAAGAATCGACCCGGTCGATTCTTAGAACTAGAGTATACCTACGCTACTATTACTCTCTAAGCTCCGACCCCGTTCCCTTATTAATATAAGTATAATAGGATATCTAGATATCCGGTTATTATATAGTAAGACTAAGATAGCCGGAGTAAGCCTTAAACTTGTATTCGGGTATATAAGTATATTTAATATATTCGATTAGAGACTCTTTCTCTTTACCCTCTCTCTTAACTTTAATATCCGGATCTAGTTCTTAATATACCTAATAAAGTTTATAATTCGGGGCTTCGAATTTATAATACCTAAGCGGTTAAATAAAGTTAAGATCGGGTAGGAAGGGAGGTTCTAAATCCCTCTTCGTTAGAGGTCCTATAACCGCTTTATTATCTATCGACTTTTTAAACTAGTATCGTAGAATCTTAATATCGATATCGCTATTCTTTAAGAATAACTATAACGTAAGGACGTCTTTCTCTTAGCCTTAACGGAAATAGTAAGTAATAGCCTAAGCCTCTTAACTCTTATTCTACTATATTTTACTAAGGATAACTATATTACTACCTTAGAGATTAATGCTATAGCCGCCTACGCTAGCTATAATAAGGAAAATATAAGCTTGGTCGCTTTTTACGTTGAACTCTACTATATTACGGCGTTAGGTACTAGCTCCTACTATACTATTAAGTCGTAGGATTATTATATCCTATTTTAGTATATAGAGAAGTACTTTAAGGATATCGAGCTATTAAAGATACTATAAGAAAATAACTATATTACTACCTAAGGCCTACGTAAGTAGTAGTCGAATAAGGTCTATAGCTTACTTAGCTCGAGGGGAGTCGTTAAATAGGTTTATACCCTCTCCCTTAATTGATTATAGCTATATTTATCGGCTCTAGGTATTATTATCCTAACTAAACTTAACGATCTCTCTTATAACTCTATTAGCTATATTCGGATTAGGAGCTATTATATCCGGCTTATCCCTAATAGAGCTAGTATCTTTATCGTCGTCTTTATCCTCTTCCTCCCCGGAATCGACCTAGTCGATTCCGGTACCCTCCGCCTATTTACTAGGGTTAGGATCTTTAGTTTTAGAATTAGTTCGGTCTCCCTCGCCCTTAATAATATCTTCTTAGCTCTCGACTAGACGTCGCGTAACTTTATTACTCGATATATTCCTTACGTCTAGTAGTAGATATAGCGTCTATATCTAGGTACGTAAGGCTAGACTAATACCGGTACTCTTATCGGTAGAGCCTAGGTTTTTATTCTATATCGCTATAATAGCGATATAGTAGGCTCTAGTAAAGAAATCTACCTAATCTTTCTAGGTTTTATTAAGATCGGCTAGTAGTACGAATCGTACGCGACCCTTAGATTCTAGAAGATTAGATAGTCGGGCGAAGTAGAAGGCCTAGAGGAAGCGCTATATAACTAGGATTTTAACTAGGTCGATATAGTTACCTAATATAGTACCGTCCTAGTTATATATAGTAAAGGTCCGGATTACCCCCTAAATACTAGACCCGGCTATATCGCCTATAGCGCCCCGGATCCGTCTCGTCGTTTTTCCTACCTTAGGGAGTCTAAGCTATATAGCTAGGTCTCCGTCTATCGTAGCGTAGTACTAATAGCCTTCGTCTATTAGGGTAGATACGTAGGAAATACTATTAATTACTACGTCTATAAGTATATTATTCCCGTCTATATTTGCCCGGTAAGTATTCTAGTTCTCTATTAGTACTCGACCTACTCCCTTCCTCTATCTTTAGAGGGGAGCTATCCTTTTCCTAGCGGGTTAGACTCGGTAACCTCTAGGACTAGGGCGGTCTCCGTTACGGCCGGGACTATTAAGGTATTTATTCCTACCCTCTTTTAGGAGGGTCGCTTAGCGGGGCGGTATACGTAGTCGCTTATACGGTACCCGCTCCCTCTATACTAGAAGTAGAGACCTTTCTCCTTACGGCTATCTAGCTCCGCCTTAGATACCTACTTCGCCCTTAGTATAGCGCTACTCCCCCCTTACGTAGGGGGGCGGGGCGCGGCTACCTTAGCTTAGTCTACGACCTATACTAGGGTTATAATAGTATTACTATCTACGGTACTACTATATAAGGCTAAGCTTATAGCCGCCGCGGTATAGGGGCCGCCGCCTAACTACTTCTACTTAGACCGCTAGGTCGAGAATCGCGCGGTAAACTAGCTAGTATATTCGTAGTTCTATATAATACGTCTAATCTCCGCGGTAAATTAGGTATACCCTATCTCCCTCTATATAGTAACTAGAAGTATATTATCCTAGTTATAGAGGGTCTTCTATAGCTACTATATCTTAACCTCGTCGCTCTACTAGGCGCTATTAGAGTTAAAGATTAGCTAGTAATCCTACTATAGCTAGCCATCGTTATATTTTAGGCTTACTAGCTTTTCTAGGGCCGTCGTCTTTTCTATAGAGTCCGTAAAAATATACTTAATCTCTAAGAGAAAGTCCTCGGGGTTCCGTTTACCGTCGGGGCCGCCGGCTACCTAAAAACCCCTTATACGAGCCCTTTTCTCGTAGGTTAGATAGTCGTTAATAGTATTCTAGTAAAAAGGGGCGGGAAGTACTAGCTTCTATATAGCCCTCGTCCTATAGGAACTCTAGATTCGGAGAAAAAAATCTCTAAAAGTAGCCGTAGACCTATCCTATTATAGCGGTCGCTATTCTCGAGGTCCGTAGACTAGGTTATCCGTCGCGGAGTCCAATCCGCCTAGGCTATAGTCCTAGATAGCCGAGACTAGGCTCTAGATAGATATATTATTACCTTTTAGCTCTACGTAGGCCTTATCCGCCTTAAGTAGACCGGCCTACGCCCTCTATAGCTAGGCCTCCTACTCCTCTAAGCGGGTAGCCTAAGCCTACTACTATACTATTAACTACTAGATAATAGTACTATAGTTATACGGCGTAATATCGCTACTATTACCCTCTATAGGGTCTATTATAGTCTCTATAGCTTCTAGAGCGCGTCGAGAGAAAAATAAAAAGAGTTAACTTAATATTACGGGAGACCCTAGTATATACTAAAAGGTAAGGTAGTAGATAGAACTAAGTTAACTAACGAGCTAGAGAGGGGGAGGAGCTCTCTCCTTATACTCTAACGAGGAGACCGTACTCTAACGTACGGTCTCTAGTTCTACTCCTTTCGTAGTCTATTCTTCCTTTCTTTTAGCTACTAGGGTACTAGCCGCTAATACCTACGTATCTACCCTAATAGACGAAGGCTATTAGTACTACGCTACGATAGACGGAGACCTAGCTAAACGGCTTAGACTCCCTAAGGTAGGAAAAACGACGAGATAGATCCGGGGCGCTATAGGCGATATAGCCGGGGCTAGTATTTAGGAGGTAGTCGCCCTAAAACTTAAGATAGCTAGCTTCGAGTAGGTAGTCTACGCTTACTACGTCCTTAAGCTAGCCTTTCTAGTTATTTTAGGGAACCCCTAGAAGGCGTATAACCATATCCGGATAGCGCCTAACGAAGGCTAGTTATACTATAGGCGGGTAGTAAGGTAGGTAGCGGAATCCGCCCCTAAAGCAGTAGGAGATAGCGACCCTTATATAGTAGCCTATCGATTAGAGAGCTCTAGCGAGGATATTACGCTAATACTAATAGAATAGGTATAGCCGGAGACCGATAACTTTATAGTTACGCTAGTAACCTTCTATATTAAGAAGGTAGAAGACGGTTATTTAGTAATAGTTACTACTATAGCGATAGAGGACTTCGAGAAGGCTATAATAGAGAAAAGGTCTAATACGGAGGTAGAACTCCGCGCGTAACTCCCTCTAGAGGTTTATAATATAATCCCGCTATTTTTAAGCCTAGAGGCGGAGAAACTCGCCCCCTACTAGCTAGGGGTAGACTATAGAATCGAGCTACGTACGAAGCCTAACGGGATTATAGAGTCCTTACTATAGGGGCCGCTCTATAGTATATCTAAGGAGGAGCTCCTAGTCCTACGGAAAATATTAAACGAGTTACTAGCTAAGGGGTTTATTTAGCTATCGAGCTTAGACAGTAGAGTACTAGTACTTTTTATCCGGAAACCCGTAGGGGGCCTAAGGTTCTACTATAACTATAGAGTACTTAATACGGTAACTAAGAAAGATAGATACCTACTCCTACTTATCTCGGAGACCCTCTAGAACCTCGCGGGCTATACCTACTTATTAAAGGTAGAAGTAGTAAGCGCGTTTTAGAAGCTTAGAATAGCCTAGGGTTACGAGTATAAGATAGTATTCTAGACTAGATACGGGCTATTCGAGTAGCTTATAACTCTATTTAGTTTAGCTAGGGTACCGTCTAGTTTTTAATAGTATATTAATATAGTACTTCGGAAGTTCCTCGACGAATACGCCTTAGTATATATAGACGACGTACTAATCTATACCTAAGGTAGCCGTAGGGACTATTTCGAGAAGGTATATACCGTTCTCCGGGCGCTTTAGGACGCTAGCCTATACTTAGACCCCGCGAAGAGCGAGTTCGCGAGGAAGAGTATTAAGTATCTAGGTTTTATTATTTACGCCGATAGAGGGGGCCTTTAGGCCGATCTAGAGAAGGTTTAAACCGTCTAAGACTAGGTAGTCCTACGTAACTAGAGGGAGGTCTATAGGTTCCTAGGATTTACGAACTATTACTGAATATTTATTAAGGGCTACTCTATATACGCCGCCCTACTTACGTTACTAACTAGGGTAAAGGCTACGTTCTCCTAGGACGAAGCGGCCTAGGTATCTTTTAATAATTTAAAGGAGTATTTTATAAGCGCTCTAGTACTACGATAGTAGGATCCCGCGCTTTCGATATTTCTAGAGACCGATAGTAGCGGCTTCGCGCTAGGTAGGGTTCTAAGCTAGGAGACTAGTAGGGTTCGCTACCTAGTCGCCTTCTATTTAGAGAAACTAAATAAGGCCGAAATCAACTACGATATCTATAATAAAGAGTTACTAGCCGTAGTCTAGTACCTATAATACTAGGATACGGAGCTTTGTAGCTATAGTCCGTTTATAATTATAATAGATTATAGGAACTTAGAGTACTTTATAAAAAATTAGAGACTATTTAAGCGATAGATACGGTTCACGGAGACCCTAATAAGATATAGGTTCTCTATAGTATATCGCCCGGGGTTAGAAGTAATAGTACTAGACGCGCTATCTAGACGAGATTAGGATAACCTAGATTACTACGATTATACTTCGAGGGTCTAATAGCTAATCCTAGAGGCTAGCCTAACTAAGTATACGCTAGCCGCCCCTATAGCGACGGGATATAGGGTTTTCGGTATAGGTCGAGGCCCGTTCTAGGAAGACGCCCTTAACGAGCTCTAGGATAGGGTAGTTACTAAGGATATATACTATTAATAGGTATTCTAGGCGGTATAGTCCGGCGAGCGAACTATTCCTACCGGGGCCCGTATTAAGATTTAAATTACGGACTATAAGATCGATACCTAAGGCCTATTACGATATCGAGGTAAGCTATAGGTACCTAGCGCCCCGTTTATAATAGACGTAGAGCGAAAGGAGTTAGACGACGATATAAAGGGTCTAGATAATTTAAGGACTAAGCTAATTTAGAAGAACTACGACTCCGTAGTAACTAGTTACCTAGGTAGGGAGAATACGCTATCCGTTATAGGCCGAGACTTCTACTAGCTACTAATAGCCTCGTATATACGGAGGTTTATACGGAACTATAACGGCTATAGCCGTAATAACGTTTAGCGTAGCGCTAAATACGGTCTCCTATAGTCGCTCCTAGTCCCCGATAGATTTTTCTCGGAGTTATTAATTAATTTTATAGTAGAACTCCCGGAGTCTAACGGTAATATAAACCTCTATATAATAAAGGATAGGCTAAGTAAGACCGTAGTTTTTGAAGCGATACCTACTACTAATACGGAGGCTTACGCCGAGATATTCCTAAGATACTAGGTACGCTACTATAGGCTACCTAGAGTAATAACGTCGGACCGCAGAAGGAACTAGACGGGCGCCTTCTAGAGATACTTCTATCGCCTACTAGGCGTCGAGTAGCGGTTAAGTAGCGTATACTACCCCTAAACGGACGGAGGCCCGGAGCGCCTTAACTAGGAAGTATAGGTATACCTATAGTACTTTATTAACTTTAACTAGAACGACTAGGCCTAGTAGCTACCCGTAGCCTAGTTAGTAGTAAACGGCTAATACTATATAGGGATCGGTATATCGCTATTTTTTACGATATACGGCTTTAAAGCCCTTACGGCTATACTATTAGAGAAGGTAGCTATAGACTCCGTCCCGATCCCTACTAAATAGAGGGCTAAAGAATTCGTTCGGAAAATAGGGAAGATTACGGAGCTATACTAATCGCTAATAGGGGTTTCGTAATAGTAATAGGAGGAGTCCTATAATAGGCGGCGGGTCCCTACCTAAAGGTTCTAGGTCGGCGATAAAGTATAGCTAGACCTAAGGAACTACGGTAGTAAGAGGCTAAAGAAGAAGCTAGACGTACGATACGCTAAATAAATAGTAGCTAAAGTTATTAGCCCGATATCCGTACGGCTTAAAGGTATCCCTAGTAGGATATATAATATATTTTACCCCGACCTTTTACGGCGGTACCTAGACGACCTACTACCTAGGTAGGTTATTAACGACTCCTAACTAGGCCCTATACTACTAGAGTCGTACGAAGAGTTCGAAGTAGAGAAGATCCTATATACTAGAAAGGCTAGGCGGGGATAAGGGTACGAGGCCCTAGTAAAATAGTACGGTTACTATAGTATAACGTAGGAGCTACTAGAAGCTATAGAGGATACTATAGCTATAGACGAGTTCGAACTAGTTTACAGACCTATACGAGAAAATAATAGCCCCCTATAGAAATTCGGTAGAGGGCGGCTAAGAAGGAGCGGGCGTACGAGGCTACTACGGTAAGTTATATTTTAGATAGTTACTTAGAGTTAGGATTGGAGTTTAATTTTAGAATATTTTTTTATTTATTTTAGGGTTTATCCGGTCCCCTCCGGTTTTAGTACGGGCGGTAATAGCTGAACGCTACTCCCCGTACCTATAAAAAAAAAAAAAAGAGGAAGAAAGAAAAAGCGTAAAGGAAACTTCCCCTCCCCCCCCCCTTCTCTCCTCCCTTAGTTATAGTTAGACCGCCGGGGTCCCTATACCTAATATAGGTGAGATAAGCGTAGATAATATAGTATTAGATTACTATTAACTTCTACCGCTTAGCTACTATATAAAGATAAGGTAATAGGATCTTTAAGTATTTCGTAAAGAGATAGATAGGGCAGTTTATAAAGAGATAGACAAGGTAGTTAGGAGTAAAGAAGAGAGAGTCTAGAGTTAACGTAAGTAATAAAAATTAGATCGTATTATTATACTATCTTAGTTCCTATATACGTACCGTTGATCTAGTTCCTATATTATTAATTATTAGGGTTCTATAAATTATAGTATTACGGTAGTATATTACGTTATTTCTTATACATTATCCGTATCTTATATCCCGTTCCTATTCTACTTCCTATTCTAGTCCTATACCTTTATCCCCCTTATATCCCCTCCCTAGATAGATAATACGTCGACCCTTAACGTATTCTAAGATATATACTAAAACTATACGAGACCAACTAATAAGCCTAAATACTAAGAAGAATCTTAAAGGGGTATAGAACTTCTCGTATCCTAAGATACTAAGAACGAACTTAAAAGTAAGAAAAGACTCGAAAGAGTAATAAAACCTTAATACGTATACTAAAGTATCTAAATATACAAAAAAATCCTAAATATTTCTAAAACTAAGAAAGAATTCAAAGCTCTCCTAAAACAATTAAATATATTAAAAGATCCTATATATTTCTAAAGTAGCCCTATACGTCGCGCGTATTAACGCTTAGTATAGGAAGCGGCTCCTCGGGAGGTATACTAGATAGTAACGGTAATTATTAGGTTATTACTCTAATAACCTAATCTATTACGGTTATATTTAAAGTCGGTTAGATAGGAGGACTTTTCGAGGTAATAGATTGAAATTTTCCTTATAGTTTCCGGTTATAGTAGTATTATACGTAGTATTATTCGTATTTTTTAATTCTAGTTTATTCGTTCTTTTCCTTAATATAGCTCGACTTTAATACGGATTCCCGACTTAAAAGACTCCTCCCTCCCCTACTAAAAAAATTTAACGTCGTCCTATAACGTTCGCCTTCCTACTTCCTATACTCTTTACTAGGGTTTAACGTAAATAAAGGCTAATATATCAATAGTTCCTATATAAAACAATTTAGAATAAGGTACGGTAGCTTAAATAAAACAAAGTAAACTTCCTAACTCTATATATAAAAGGTAACTCTCCTAACCTTTCCGGATATATATATATATATATATATATATATAAAACTAATAAAAAGGAAAAGTAATAAACGTCTACTACGAAGCTAGCTATCCGAGAATTAAACCGTTACAATATATATATACTAGGGTATAGTTCCTTTAATAGCTAAAGTTAAGTTTTACGAAAGTAATACCCGACTAAGTCTATTTAAGCGTAAAGCTAGACCGGTATAATAATAGAGGATACTATTAATTTAACTAAGGATAAACGGGAGGCGAATAGGCGAAGGGTATAAAAGGCCGATATAGTAAAAGTCTAAGTAGTAAAAGACTAAGAGAATACGACTACTTTAACTTATAGGATTATCCTCCTAAGGACTATATAGATCTATTCTAATCTTGAAATATAAGAGTAGGGAGGCTTAGATAGAGGATAGGACGTAAACCGTTAGCGCCGCTAGGAGGGCTACCGAAGAGTAAGAAGCTATTAAAGAGGTTAGAGTAGGAGGAACGGTAAACGTATTCTCTTAAGTATAAACTCTAGGTTTCGTAGACATAAGCTTAAGGACTAATTAGGATTAATAAGTAAGAGGGTCTAAATAAAAGGATCGATAATTATATTCCCGTAGTTATAAATCCTAGGTTTCGTAGATATAAGCTTAAGGGCCGAGTAGGATTAATAAGTTAATATAATCTTATCGGAGCTTAAACCGGAGATTATTAAAGAATCTAAGGTAGACCGTACGGGAGGACCTTAAGGGGTATAAATACTTCCTAGAGAACTAGTAGGACTAAACTAATATTAGACTCAACTAAGGACCTAGACTTTAGTAGATACTTATATACTTAAGTTTTCCTAGATTATAAGCTACTTATTAGATAGGTATCTACTTAGTAGAGATCGACGTATTTAGTAGCCGTAGGGGATATTAGGTCGTAGTAATTCCTAATATATAGAGGAGAATCGAAAGCACGTAAAGTAGAAGAGAATTAAATAAGTACTAAGTAGAGAAGGATTAAAAAGGTCGAAAGCGTATATAGCGGAAGAGGATTAAAGAGGCGTAAAGGTCCCCTAGGATTATATACTAAGTTCCTTTATACTAATATATAAATAAGGGATTCGATTAAGGTATAGTATATTAGCTTATTAGCTTAATATTTTATATACTTTCCTAATCGTTTCCTTTTCTATATTATAAGTATTTATAAGCTATTTATAAATCGAATACTTCTCCGTAGTTCCTAGTAATCCTAGTATTAGCTAGGGTCGAATCCTTCTAGTCTAGGAATAATTACTTATAGTCTAGATCGGCGAACTAATATATCTAGATCCTTATTACCGGGTTACTTTTCCTATTTCTATTCCTTATCCTTATCTAATTAAGTATTGTCTTAAACCTAGCCTTATTCTTATTATATCCTATACTCCTAACCGGTATCAAGGAGGTTATTACCTATAGGCCTATCCCGCTAGTAGAAGATCCTAATTCTATTTCCTCGAATCGTCTTATATACTAAAACTCTATTTAGTTCCTTAAGTATATAGCTACTAATAGGTAATCCGGTTCTCCTATCCTTATATACTTCCGCGATACGGTATAGACCGACCTATATAAAATCTAATTTAGATCCGAAATCCTTAATAATCTTCGTATTATATAAGAGGATAAGTTATCCTACGTCTAGGTTTTTAGTACGTATTCTAGTTTAATATTACGATTCCTAGTACTCGTTTACTTCCTATCTTATACGTTCCTACTTTACGATAGCTTCCTAGAGGTCTTCCCCTCTCTAATCTAGTTACTTAGCTCGTAGAAAAAGAAGGTATTCTATTATCCTAACCGTAGACTAAGGAAGGTTTTACTATATAACTATTTTTAGTTCGATCGGGAGGACGTATTCTTTACTAAGTATTATCCTAACTAGAGTTATACTAGTTATTCTATTAACTATTATCCGTTCGGCCTAAAGTATTACTAGTAATAAATCTTTCTAAGGTTTTTAGTTCCCGTTCGTTACTCGTCGGAAGGCTTCCTATATTATTAAGTAAGACCGTTCGATTCCTCCTTAACCTTAACTATTATATAGTAAAATCTTAATCTTTCTAATATCGTATAGTTTTAGAAGCGTATCCGTATATAGTTTATTCTTAGGACCTCTATTAACTCTAATTTCCGATATAATACCCTATCGATAGATTAGTTCCTTAAAGATAAAATCCGCGATATTCTTAGACGTAGGTACTAAATAGAGTACTCTTACCTTAGGCTAACTACTTAATTCCTCCCTTACCTAAATAAGATAGCTATAAATACCTCGTAGGGTAATTATCGTATAATTAATAGACTATCTTACGCTAAGAATCTTACTCCGAATAATAGTCGTATTTAGGGGTTCTACTACGTACGCTCGATCGCTTATTTAATATTAAGGATATTCTTTAATCTATTTACTAACGTCGTTATAGTACCCGTCCTAGTAATATCGATTCCGAATAAGTACTACGGTAGTTTCGCGTCCTTTATAGCCGTATTTATTATAGAGGGCGACGATAATTTCCTTTCGTTAGTCCTAGTTATTAATTACGTGACGGTAGGCTTATCCTCGTTTACCTTACTTAAATAGTTATCGTCTAGCTATAAGGTAGCCTATTACCTTTCTTTTTATAGCCGTAATCTATTTACCTTTAAGATAGTCTACGACTTTTAATATTATAAGCTAGTTAGTAATCGCTCGGTATTCCGCGGTATATTCGCTATCTAATCCTTCCTAAGGTTCCGATAAACCGAATTCTCCGTATTCCTTATTCTAATTTATAGAACTTTCGCTACTAGTATTATCGTTATTTTCTAGACTAGGTACGGTTATTAGGTAGAGCTAGATCGTATACCGTAGGTTACGCTTATAGACGTAGATACTAGAATAGTAAAGGGTTCTAAGTCGTCGATCGATAAAATCCTCGATATCGAAGTTAGGAACGGTAGGGATATTCTTTTTAAGTACGTTACTAAATTAGCGGGAGAGTCTATTAGCTACTATATTCTTTTTCCCGGGAACGTATCGGATATTAAAATTCTATATCTAAATCTATATAAGCTATTGTATAACTAGAGATCCTACTATATCCGAAGATACTCTATTAAGTTAATAGATTAAAGTCCGGGCGTCCGTTTCGACTACGAAATATATTCCCTAAAGATAAAGGTAGAATTTCTTAAGAGCGTATAAAAGGGCGTAGTATTCTAGTTTAACTATATCGTATTTCCTTTCTAATAGCGACTAGATTCTACTTTCGTATTAGTATAGGTATCTCTTACCTAGTTCGTCTATTTATTATAGGACCGCTCCCTATCCTTCTCCTAAAGTATCTACCGTAAGAATAATCTCGCCTAAATCTAGTTCGTATATAACTAGTCGTAGTACGGGTATAGTCGTAAGCGCTTCCTAAAGAGTCTTTATTACCTTATCTTATTCCTTTCCCTAATAGAATTCTAAGTCCTTCTTAAATAATACGAAGATAGGTTTCGAAATAGTAGTAAAATCCTATATCTCGATTCGGTAATAGATATAGACTCTAATAAAAGCTCTTATAGACTTAATAGACCTAGGAGTTAACTAGTTTAAAATAGTAGCTACCTTAGAAGCGTTTAGGTATCGTCCTTCTCGATCGTAATAGTATCCGACTATATTTACGCCCTCTTTATAAATATCGAACTTTTCTCCTAATATCGTTACTCCTACGCGTTTAATATCCGTAAGAACTATATCTAGCCTAACTATATATTCTAAGACCCCTTAACGTACTCCCTTAAGCTCGGATTCCTTATCGTTATTATACTTTTTCGGGGTTCTAGTAATTATATCGTCTACGTAAACATCGCTATATTTAAACTAGTAGGAAATAATTATCTTAAATATATAGTAAAATTAGGCTACTAAGTTCGTTACTTCTTAAGGTAGAGTAGTTATTGTAAAAGACTAAACGGGTATATAAATAAAGTAAGATCGCGACTCTCTTTAGTAAGTTCTAATTAGTCGTATCTAGAGAAAAGATTAGTAAGCGATATCTATACGTATCTAGTAAACGAGTTAGAAAATTTATCGGCTATTAGTAGTACGTTCGCGTCCCTAATAGTAACTACGTTGATATTCGTAGCGCTATTAATTAGCCGATACTTACCGTTTTTCTTTAAGACCAAAAACTATAGATTACGATATAAGGTATAACTAGGTTTAAGTCTTCCCGTCTTAATTCTTTCGTAAAATATCTAACGAATCTCGCTTAATAGAGCCTTAGGGATATTAAAGGGTTTCGCTTACTAAGGTTCGTAGTCTACTACTCGGATAACTTATACTAGTACTACTTCTTTCCTAATTTTACCGTATTCTTCGAAGCTCTATACGAGGGTAGGTTCTCGTCGTATAAGTATTTCCTTAACTAGTAATCGTTCGTTTAGGCTAAGGGACTAGTTAATACGTATATTATTAAACTAGAGTTCCGTAAGCCGAGTCTAATAAGGGAAACGGGCGTAGTATTTCTCGAGGAATCTATTAAGGTAATAGTAAGGTTCCGTACTAAACTACTCTTTTAGTATTATATCTCTTCAATCTATACGACCGCTAGGTATAGATCTATTAGTAAGCTAAACGTTCTAAGGTTAGATCTTATCTACTTTCTTCTTATATATACTATTTACGTATTTCGTTCTATATTTTGTTAGGGAGCTAGTCGAAAATAAGGAAATCCTTAGGGAAAGTAGGTCCTATTTATCTAAGTATCTAAATATTAGTAATCCGGTCTAAGGCTTCGCCGGTATAAGGCGACGATAGGTAAATATTCGGTACCTTATCTACTATTCCTATAGAAGCCTATCCCTTTCTTTTTATAGCTTTATCTCGTTTACTATAGTAGCTATATTAAGTCTAGTTATAGTATAAGTCTTATTATATAGAAGTCTCCTAAAGTCTAGCGGTAAGAGAAACTCGTTGTAGATCGAGTCGTTAAAAAGCTATTCGTATATATTCTAGCCTAAGTTTAGTACTAGGAGCCTTAGGTTTCTTATATATATAGTAGATATCCTTCTAAGACCTAGGACTCCGCCTCCTCGTTTTCCGAATCGTCTGAATTAGAATTATCTTCTTAGTCTAAATAAGTATAAGGGATTCGAAGACTAGACTTATACCTATCGTATAGGAATTCTAAGATAACTACTTACTATATAACGCTCTATTTACCGTTTATAGAGAATACCTTATACGAAATACTACTATCCGCCTTAGCCTATATAACGAGACGACTCCGTACTAAGAAGGGCTAACTAAGTATTATTCCCTAAGAGTAGTCCCTAAGTACTATAAAGACTATATTTTTATAATTAAAGTCTACTCCGGCGATCCGTATATACGCGCTAGTCTAGCTAACTAGAGGAACTCTCCTCCTATCGGTAACCTTAAGCTTATCTAAAACTAGTCCCTAGATATTCTACTTAATACTATTAACTACTAATCTATAACTCCTTATAACTCCTTTAGATATAACGTTTACTTCGGCTCTAGTATTATATAAAGCCTTAATCTCTAGTTTTCCAATCCGAGCTATTAAAGTAGGGCTTCTTATAGAGACGCGAGAACGGTTATTATCCTTATTAATACGAAGAACTATTTCCGAAGTTAGTTCTTACTCTTCTAAGCGTAGCGCTATAATTCCTATTCCTTATTTTGTTCCGTCTACTTTCTATCTTTCTTCTATTTTCTACTTCCTTTTAGTAGCCTTTTCCTATTTCCTCCGTTCTATTTCCTCTATTTCGGGACGGATGTTATTAGCTAATTATTCTAGTAGAGACTTATATAAGAGATCTCTAAATACCGGAATATAAATAATAGTATCCTAAAGACTAAGTTAGACTAATTACTAGAGGATATTCCTTACTATACGTATTCCGTTAGTAGCCTTATCTTTCTTCGTAACGTACTACTTAAGAGTCGGGTTCCTAGGCTTACGAGTTTTCTTTAGTAGTTCTAGTAGCGAGTTCCTAAGGGTTACGTCTAGTTCGTCGTCTTCTAAGTCTAAATCTATATCCGAGTCTCCTTCGCTATTCTATTATTCCGCGGTCTTAGTAATATAACTATATACTATATACTTAACTATCGGGGCCTTAGATCTACTAGACTTAGTAACCCTAGTAGGCTATTTTCCTTTTACCTTTTCTAATAGGGGTTTTTGTATAGATAAACGTAGTTAGGTAGTAGCCGTAAGAATAATAGAAGGTATAAATCCGCCTCCTCCTACCTTACTAATATTCGATACCTAAACCTACGTACTAAAGTCTTCCTACTCTAAGTCGCTTAATTTAATAATTCTAATAAATGACTTAACTATCCTAAATAACGAAATACTACTAGAGCCCTATTAAGACTAAGCTAATTAAGTACGGATCTAGTTACTATAGTTCTAGCTATTAATAATTCCTCCGATTTTCCCGCCTAGGGCGGCTGAAGTTCTCTAGTACTACTATCTAGGTATTACGTTTATATTCTAATAGTAAATTCCTTAAGTAACTAGTTCTATAACGTTAGGGTAAATCCGTTCGTAATATTCTATACTTCTATAGCTCCTATAACCTCTCTTTTCCGATGTTCCGTTCTAGGTAGTCTATATAGGGGGTAGTAACGAAGAAGGGATTAAAGGGTAGTTAGTAGGTAGGGCGGTTAGGTTTGAGTTTCTTAGCTAGGCTAGGGGTAGAGGCTAGGGGTTACTAGGGATACTAGTAGACTAAATATTAGCGGACTAACTACGTTAGTTAGCGGTATTCTAGATATACTAGGAGGACTAGTTAGTATTAGCTAGCCCCCTATAGTAATTTCTACGTAAGTTAGTATAAACGAAGGAACTTCCTAATAGTATAGTATTAGACTAAGTAGAAGAGCGAAAGTTATTATAGATCTAATCGTTAAGTATAGTAAACTATTTTATATCTTTCCTAGCTACTACTATAGTAGGATCCGTACTTTTGGTAATAGCGAAGAGTAGGATGTCCCTAGAAGTATTCGTTCTACGAAGACCCTTAAGAGCTTTAATAATATTAGCCCTAAGTTAAGGTTTAGTAGTTTTAGGTTTTTCTTTAGCTATAGCCTTATTCCTTCGAAGGACTATTCGTTTAATAACCCTATTAAGGGTACTTCCTTTATAACTATCTAATATAAAGAGTAATATATTCTCGTTACTAATAATAATCCGTTTAGCTTTAAGGATAATCCGTTTAATATCGTTAAAGGTAGAGCGAATACGAGGGTCGATATTAAGCGTTAGGTTAACCTATTAACGAACTAATTCTAGTAATCTACTAAGGAAGATCCTACTTATAGTAGACCTAGTTAGTTTATTAGTATTAATAATAAGTAGATAGTAGTTCTTAAATTCCTTAATAAAGCTACGAGTATCTAGTTTCTAAGAGGCGCTTTGAAAAGTAAGTTTATAG
The DNA here is from genome assembly GCA_004522665.1 of Venturia nashicola. Lineage (NCBI taxonomy): Eukaryota > Fungi > Ascomycota > Dothideomycetes > Venturiales > Venturiaceae > Venturia > Venturia nashicola. The sequence goes on from SNSD01000032.1 coordinate 21,345, forward strand.
AGGTAAGTAGTAGTTTCCTTTCGCTAACGGTTATTAGTAGCGATATATTCCTTACGAAGGGATTTACGGAGAGTTCTATAGCTACGTTCCTTATAGCTATCTAAAAGCTTAATATCGTATAGATAGCTAGACTTAATATTACGAGTAAGAGCTTAGATCTTATAGGTATTATTAGTAATATTATAGGTATCGAAGATATCTTTAAGGCGAATAAGGAAGTCTATAATATTCCGACTATCGAAGCGTTCCTTAGGAGAGAGCGTATAGTTTTTAAGATTAAAGGCTTAAGCCTTTCTTTCCTATCTTCTAGTAATAGTAAAATCCTTAAGGGTATTAATAAGGTTGATTATATTAGAACGAGTAGCTAGTCCTTTAATTATAGGGCTAAGATTAGCCGTAGACGGGTTACTAGAGGGAGGGCCGGAAGAATCCGAAGGTATTCTAGTAGGAGAGATCCTTTAGTCTAGGCGCGAGTATATAGGTATTTCGATTTTTCGTTAGTCTTAAGTTATTCTATTTATTCTATATTATATTTGTTCGCGTACGTTTCTTAGAGATAAGAGTATTAATACTAAGAGTTCCTAGATAATTTTAAAGATAAGTAGCTAAAAGGAGTTAGATCTATACGCCGATATACGGAGTTCGTAGCTTAGACGGCGAGAGTAGTACCGTTTCGTATATAGTATAGTTAGGCCTCTCTTTTCTAACTTATTAGATAAGGGTATATAGGCTATAGAGGGGTAATATATTAATAGTATAGGTAATCCTAGGTATTTTCGTATAAAGTATAATTTCTACTAACGGAATATCCTAGACTTAGTCTAAGAAGTTAAAAGAACTAGGATATTACTAGTAATTATTCTAAATTCTAATTTTCCGTTAATATAGCTTAGACTTAGACCTTTATAAAGATTTTTCCTATTTCTAAGTTTAGTAATAGTCGGTTGATCGAGTATTATTCGGTTATAAGGAGAGAAAAGGTCGGTTCGAAGGTACGAAGTAATACTAGTTAATATTCGTATAAAAGTTCGAAGGTATTCTAAAAAAAAGGGTAGTTAAAAGTCTAAAGTCGAGAGTCTAAAGTCGAGAGTCTAAAGTCGAGAGTTATATATAGTCTAGTATTCGAAGGAAAGTTTAAAAGTCTAGTAGTCGAAGATTAATATACGAAGTTCCTTTTTCGATAGTCTAATAGTCCTATAGTTAAGTTAATAGTAAAGAAAGAGAGTCCTAAAGTCCTAAAGTCTAATATTTAAAGTCTAATATAAAGCCTAATATTCGAGAGTTCGATAATCTAGTTTAAAAAGAGAGAGAGTATCCTAAGTATAAGTTCGATTATAATACTATAATAGCTACTAGGAATCGTCTTAGCTATAGAGAGAAACCCTAGTACGACCTCCAAAATATAGGTAAGATAAGCGTAGATAATATAGTATTAGATTACTATTAACTTCTACCGCTTAGCTACTATATAAAGGTAAGGTAATAGGATCTTTAAGTATTTCGTAAAGAGATAGATAGGGCAGTTTATAAAGAGATAGACAAGGTAGTTAGGAGTAAAGAAGAGAGAGTCTAGAGTTAACGTAAGTAATAAAAATTAGATCGTATTATTATACTATCTTAGTTCCTATATACGTACCGTTGATCTAGTTCCTATATTATTAATTATTAGGGTTCTATAAATTATAGTATTACGGTAGTATATTACGTTATTTCTTATATATTATCCGTATCTTATATCCCGTTCCTATTCTACTTCCTATTCTAGTCCTACACCTTTATCCCCCTTATAGTAGATTTAAAATTAGAGGGGTAAGAGGTACGTATTTATAAATAGTATACCGGGTAGTACTATCCCTAATATCGATAAAGTTAATCTTAGGGTATTTACGTATTTACCGATTATAAAACCCTATAGGATAGATAAGCGTATATTTATAATTAGAGGGATAAGACGTATAGACTTATAGATAATTTATTAGGTAGTACTATCCCTAGTATCGATAGGGTCGATCTTAGGGCGCTTACGTATTAACTAATTATAGGATCCTATATAGCCGACGAGCGTAAGATTAGGATCCTAGGGTTTAAGCTTTTTACTAAAGGGATAGATATATAGTAACCTATATATTATTAATAACCGTTTTTCTACGGTGAAATAACCAAATATTAATAGTTATATAACCGTACTTAATCGATAACGTATTAATATCAAGATAAGGAAAAAACTATAGTATATATTATATACTTATTACTTACGACGGTTATATAAGATAATAGTATAGGGTAGAAAATATTAAAAAGAGTTTTGACGTCATCTAAGTTATTAGGATTTTTACGAATATTTGTAAGAACGGGTGTCATAGGATACTATATAGTTTTATAGATATACTATGAGTATCTAGTATTTATACGGCTTCTAGGGTTTATAAAACAGCTACGGTTAAAAAAGTCCTTACCCCGCCGCTATGTAGCTCCTACAACTTCTCTCTCAACTTGTAGTTGCATGGTACTCCCACTTTTGCATCTACATTACGATTACGCGGCACCTCATCTATCACCGATACCGTCCCGGCCAATCGAGACAGCAATATCCTCGTTCGGCTTGGTTCCGTATGTGATTTGGACGTTGAGATGCAGGGATTATGGGGTTCGGTGAAATTGGGGCTACGGGAGTGCGGCAGGGAACATGAGTTTTGGCGTTTGGGCTTTGGGCTTGGGGTAGGTGGTTAATATCGGTGAGGCTGAATAGGGCTTTTGTGTGGTAGCGAAACTTCAAGGAAAGGAGACTATATGATGAGTGGAGATGGTTGTGATGATTGTGGGAGGAGTCACACATTATAAGATTGGACGGGCTGATCTTGCTTAAGCTCGAAGAGATTAAGGAATATATTGAATCAATGAAGCGGTACTATAGTTGAGAGAGAGAGTCACGTGAAGGATTTTCTTTTTCGCTCAACTTAAAAACTGTAAGGATTATGCCGTCTTGGCACTTACTTACACGCATGACGTACACATGGTTATACGTGGCTTCATTTGGATTACGTTGGCTTCATTTTACTCATTATTACACTCATTTTTATGAATCTGTTGTATGTGTCGATCAACATTTGGTCTCGTCCGGCTTGAATCCATCCCGATTTGTTGTCAATCTTCTTAAGTTCTTTGCGCAGCTCTGCACGATGCGGTGCACGCTCCGCGCCGACAGAGACACAAGATCTTTCCTCTCGTCGGTGACCGCGATACTCAACTGCGCATAGGTAACGGTTTGACCAAGCCGGGCTTCAAGGTCCGATACACTGAAAACGAAGTCATCTATATAGCGTTCGAACTTCAGGACTACGTCGCCTTCCTCTATACTACCCGCCCCGATCGTATAGAGCTGCGTAAAGAACTTAAGAAGATTGATAATAAATCGGGATGGATTCAAGCCGGACGAGACCAAATGTTGATCGACATATACAATAGATTCGTGCTCGACTGGATCCAAACTCAAGAACCCTCATACGCAGTCACCAACCTCGCCTCCACCATCGCCGCTGGACCAACGGCACCGAAGAGACAGAAGTGGACTTTCGGCCCTAACAATCAGATTGAAGTCGAAGAACCGACGACCGGTTGCTCAATATGCCTACATAACGACGCTCAACACTTCACATGCATACCATACCAATGGCAGTGCCAGTATCCACGGGATCTCTGTATATATGCAACTGGATTGAGTATGGTAGATAGAGGATCATGCATTCAGTTATCCACATCTTTTGAGTACTCCTTCATACAAAAACCTTCTTTCTAACTCTCCTATATGTGTCTCCGTTCTTCCATCTTTGTAGACTGCGTCCTCTTTTCCACACTATACGACCTTGATTTTATGTCTGCGTAATGCTCTTAGGTACCTAATCGGCGCTGCTGTCCATGGACTCTCGACGCGTCTAAAATAGTCACCATCCTCGCCTAGTCCATCATTTGGCGATGGAGTTGTGTACTGGTCGGAAGGAACTGGATTTGCGAGTCGCTCATGTTGCGGAAGGATATCTTGCTAAACTCTCAATGTGACGCGTGATAAACAAAGTCGAAGTACTATCCAATACCAACATTGCACGCATTCTGTAAGTACGACGCCGATGGTGATCACAGTGATCACGAACAGGGTACTGCAGAGGATATGCCTCCTATCCTACGACTTGGACATGTCTACACTCCATACTTCTATAAGGAACGAGAAGAATTTTATTCCAGACTGGACGCAGCGTTGCCACAAAATAGTCCGTTGCGACTCATTTTTAGCCTATACGTGTGCGCCGCTTGACATAAGCCCTCATATATGTTTCGACATCTTTTATTTCTACAACTGGACACGCTTTATCCAAATCAAAGTCATCTCGATCTTTCATGTCAGAGAAGAGGAGGACCTGATGCACATAAGGGAGCTGAAATATGTCTTGAGAGATGCATTGATGCAAATTTGTATGCAAAGGCGAAGACGCAATCATGACTTTTCAGCATGGGCTAAGGTCGAATACGAACTGCGGTGCAACTCCCAGACGCAAAAGATGACGATTGTACGAGGGCCAACAACAACAACGCATAGAGGTGGTGGCATTTCAAAGCGGTTTATCGCAGGCACACCCTCGTGGGTTATTGAGGCCTCGTTAGTAAGCTACTGCTTCTACATGAGCTTGGATACCGAGAACTCGAGATCAATATCGTCTTTGAATAGACACCCGTTCATGAATAAGGAATTGGCCTTGTGTCAAAGAAGAGGCTGTGAAACACGTGAGGATGGTCCTCCTTGTTGTTGGTCTTGGTTCTTTGTGATTGTGGATGGTTATATTTTGTGGCAGATCGGGATAATCAATATTCTGGATGTGTAAACCGACATGTTCATCTTGCGAGAGGAATGAATGTCTGGGTGATCAATTGAGAGTGGCCCAAACTATATAGGGCTCAAAATGGATTCTTACTACGAATAGAAATGTGAGGGACAAGATCATTGGAATCCTACACTCATGCCTAGCCAAATAACAGAACACGACCATCAAGAGACAAGTCAACAAGCATAACTAGCGAGATAACACCACGAATAACCTTCGTCACCCTTCCAAGAGAGGTCCGCTAATAAACATTCCTCGAATCGTATGAAGCTCGCTTTTTTCATCCGGGTAAGGAGTTCGAAACCGAGTTCTGCTTCCTTCATCCATGTTACAGGATTGGGCACTGGAACGACACCTTGAAAGAAGCACTTTGGAAAGGATCACTTGCTGAAGACATCGACTTCTGTAAGTGCGTTTGGTTCAAGCGCATCGCAGTTTGAAGCGGGGGGTTCCTGGTGACCCGCCTGGACTTTTTGTTCTTCTTTCCTTCCTACCATCACCTCTCGTTCCTTCGGAAAACCAAAACATCTCCTCTCACTCGCGCTCAATAAATCACAACATCGAATCTTAAAACCTCAAGATTGCGAGCATGACCCGTGGTTCCTCTGAGTCAGGTCAGTCAGGCTCTTATAACCAGCTCAGGTCCAGTCAAGTCATTTCCAGATCGACATCGATGATTGTGTGGCGCAAGTCAAGATTATTTTGAACTGTCAACTGACGACCAGCAGTCATGGCTTCTAGCGATAGCCCAAGACCCCTCAAACGACACAGAGTCAGCGATATCTCCACCAACAAGCGTCAAAACTCAAATACGAACGGGCCAACATCCACAGCTCCGGTCATCGAGAAAACAACCTTCTTCACCTTACCCCGAGAGCTACGTCACCAAATCCTCCTCTGGTCACTGGATCTAGAAAGCTATCTGACCTATTGGCGGGAGAAGCACGTCTTCATCGCATACATTCAGCTCAATCGTGATGCTATCTCAGAGTGGTATAGTTTGATGGAAAGGGTCAGCCAAGATGGTGATTTCAAGGAGGATGTCACGTTCTGCAAAATGGCTTTCTTAAAGATGATTGTGGAGGGTCAGGACGAAGAGGATAGATCGTGGTGCGCGAAATACCTGGAAGTGCAGTATCCATACGAGAACCTGGATGAATGTTATGGAGGAGTGCGTGAGATGTATTCGGAAATGTGAAGATTCGGATGCGGCTTTGCGATGCGTGGAAACGCTTTTGAAGGAAGACTTTTTCTCCCAGATAGGTGTCGATATGTTAATGGCGATCATGATTCAAAGACGATGAATAGTTCCAAGTTGTCAACAGGAAGTGAACCAGCTGATCGTGCCCTCCTCGATGGAACCCCCCACGCAAGAAGAGACTTGCGTCTTCACATCAGCTTCCTAGTAATGAGCGAAAGATGTCGACTACTACGAAGAGGTCTGGTTTCGGGAGCTTCAAATTGCGTTCATCAAGCCACAGGAGCATGAAGCGGAGGACGTATCAGGTACGATTTGTGGACCGTGGTCAATGGTAGTGGATACAATAGTATGACTTCTTCTACAAGATCTGGAAGCCAGTGATGAAACGGAGGTAGATAACATAGAGGATTATTCCTGTACGGAATTAGCATTCGGTATTCGACTTGACAGATAATTATCTATCGCGCAGAAGTTCCTCAAGAGTGGGCCATGTCAGCGGTATATTTTCATCGAGAAACACTGACGTATTCGTGATATGTGAGATCTCATGTTCTTTCTTCTCATTATGTTCTTCCTTCTCATCGGCTCGGATTATGGCTGCCAATTTCCTCCGTTTTTAGAATTTCTGCTCCTCCATCCACTTTGCTGCCTCATCTTTGTATTCGTCCCGCCATCGGCTGACTGGCTGCCTCTCATATACAATATCTCCTTGCGTCCACAGCATTCTCTTCTTGTCCATCTCTTCAGTCACGTCGTTATCCGGGCAAATCGCGTAGAACTTGCCTTGCTCCATCTTCTTGTATAAATAGTCCGCGACTTGCGATGGGGCCCAAGCACCCGGTGGCTTCTCCTTATCCGAGCCTGGGTGACCTCCACTGAGGCCGGTGAATGTCCATCCTGGAACCAAGAGGTGTACGCTTGTCTTTGTGTCCTTTAGGTCATAGCTGAGGTGCTCGGCGAGAGTTTTGATTGCGGATTTGGACGCGTTATAAGCTGGGTTTCCAGGAGGGTTTGTGATACTATTGTGCCTGTGAGCTTTGGTTCCTGCTACGATATGAAATTACGAACCCTTGTTTGCTGCCGGTGACTACGATCGCAGAAGGTTTCTTCTGTGCCTGGATCTCTGGTACAAAGGTATTCAGGCCATGTACGACTCCAAAGAAATTGGTGTCGAAGATCTATCAAGCTGTGTAAGCCACGAGTCAAAATATTGATATCGGGCCATCTTACTTTATGGAAGTAATCGGTGTCACCCCATGTCCCTTTCAGTCCAATTCCTGCGTTTAGCACTGTCTCTGTCAATTCCACCGCCTGAAGACCGAGGTCATTTGAGGAGTTCCTTACTCAGGAAGTCTACAGGCCCAAATTTCTGCCGGACCTTCCCCTTCAAGTCCTTCCATTGCTCTATCTTGGAGACATCAAGTTGGTAAGTCTCGACATCGCTACCGCCATTCAACGTCTCCTTAGCTTTTGCGAGGTAATCGGCGTTATTGTCTGCGATTGCGACTTTCATAGCATGCTTACGGCATAGTTGGGCGACTGCCAATCCTATACCTACAGCTCGCTGTCAGCGATCTGTCATGACACGACAGAGTCCCGGTCCCAATTACCACTCGCACCACCGGTGATGAGCGCAATGTTATTTGCCGCGAAGACGGAAACGGGAGACATTGATGCTGCAGATGGTGTGGAGCCACAAGATCGGCATGTAAAGAGCAATAAGAGGGATGAGGTAAGGACGGGAAATGCGAGGACGGCAAATGCGAGGCTGTCGTCGAGTCGTGCTAGAAGCTATTCTATGAAGGTGGGATGGATCTATGAAGGTGGGATGGATCTATGAAGGTGGGATGGAAGATAGATACACAGCGCTTCTCAAGGTAAGCTGACATCAGAACTCTCCATGGCCATGATCCGCTATCTCCGAAACGGGACATCTGCCATTGATTGAGCTTGTCTAGGCACAACTCCTCCTCTACCACCATGGCCCAAGCCAATCGGCGTCTGTCAGCCTCGATGAGCCTCGAGGCCGCAAGCCCGGCTGCCGCTGTAGCTCATTGTCGTGTCAGACAGAGGCACCCTGGGCAACAAGCTCTTCACCAACACCATTGCAGCGTCGCCATATCTGCCAATGCAATATGGCTACAAAGACTGGGTTCCATCGCAGTCGTATTACTCTTTTGCCGCTCGCGCTGGTTGCGATCCTTTTACGGCCTATGGTTCGAGCAACACGACTGTTCTCGAATGCCTTCGACGCAAGGATAGTACAACTCTCATCGCTGCCAGTCAGAATATTTCGGCATCGGGAACCTACGGAACTTGGGGTTTCTTGCCTGTTACGGATGGAAAAGCCGTCCAGCAATTACCCAGTATACAGCTGCAATCGAAGGCACTCAATGGGCAGAGACTTCTCGTTGGTAATAACGCAAATGAAGGTCGCGAATTCACACCTCAGACCATTACAACAGAGGACGATTTGGTCGCTTGGCTCGAGTTGACTTTCCCACTTTTCACCAAAGCTGACATCTCCAAGATTCTGCTAACTTATCCAACTACTAACAACTCGGTGGATTCTTCGGCGCCATTATTCGCAACTACTGGTGACTCTGGTCCTACGGCATTGAATCAGAGCTCAGTCGGCACTGGTCAGCAACAGCGTGCCAACAATATCTATGCTGAGACTACCTTCGTCTGCCCAAGCTACTGGATGGCAGAGGCTTACTCTGGACAGAATGGGTTCTCTTCATACAAATACCAATACTCAGTACCGTTAGCATTGCATGGTCAAGATGTCTCTGGCTATTTTGGTCCTGCAACCGCCGTGCAAGGACCCGTTTTCGAATACGCGTTCATGAACATCTGGGGTAACTTCATTACAATCGATAATCCATCAATATCGAACAAAATCGCCAACGGCGCTGCCTCGAATTCCACAGCTAGCAATGCCGCAAGCTCTTGGCCGACTTTCAATGTCAATGCGCCGTATCAACTTAACTTGAATCAGAGTGGTGGCGCTCTGCTAAGCATTCCTATGACTGCCGCTGCTAATGCGACTGAGCTTGTGGGCTCAACCTTGAGGAATGACTTCAGGTTGGTCAATGCATACACATGGGAGGGCGGGAGAGGGTGAGTTTTTAATTCCTCAATATTCATTGTTGAACAATGACGCTAATCAAGGCATAGAGCGAGGTGTAATTTCTGGAGGAATATGGGAGTTGCTGTGCCTGAGTAACAGGTCGAAACTAGCCGCAAACTTAATTTATTCCAGCGAGCTTGCGAGCTGGTTGAATACTTGAAGCACCCCTGCAACCTTTCCTTGGCATTTGAATTTCATTAGCTATAATCAAACAAGGGAACTAGTCTCTAGCGCCGGATGAGACGTATAAGTGGCGAGTAGAGCTTATACGCGTTAAATAAAGGCCTAGGATTGGCTGGATTATAGTCTTAGTAGCTTTTAGCGTTAAAGCCCCTATTACCTTATTAAAATCTCATCCGTATATATAACCACTACTACTACCTATACTATCTTCGTCGTTATCTATTACCATTCCACGTATTTACCATCATTCCATTCCGTGTTTATCTCGCTAATAACTATTATAGATATAATACGTAGTATTCTTAACACCGTATACAAACCCACGGCTGTGAAGCCAGGTGTCGACGTGATATTAGATAAGAATTAATCTTGGCGTCGTCTATATATGCGCTAGGCTAGGGTCTAAAATATTCCTACAAGCTATACCTGTAGCCGTACTAGCTACCGCTTATACGCATAGTCTCTATACTCTTAAAGTCTCGAAGCCTCAAAAAGCCTCGAAAAGAGAAGCCTCGAAAAGCAGAGAAGCGTCGAAAAGCAAGCGTCGAAGAGATATAGTTACTTTGCCACTGTAATACTAGGGGTATCTTAAGTACTTAAGCAGTTCGCAAGCTAGCTGGACCCTTTTTGCCAACCCTGATGAGATGCGAGCCAGCCCCAGAATGTCTTGAAACTGATCATCAGTTCAGGTACCATTGCAAGTCTGACTAGAAAGCAAATAGGCAGCAATGTAGGGACTGGGCTAAGCGGAAGAAGAGATTCCATGGTATGTGTACTCTCTATGTGACGCAGGATAGGGATATCGGCTCTTGGATTGGGTTGAGTAAGTAGATTAGGAAGGTTGGGGGCCAATCGAGCATTTAGCATTAAAGGATTAGTACGATTAGTAGGGCTACTAAAAGGGGGGATCGAGTAGAGGGGTTCTCGTAATTTTCTTGCCTCGGTTTTAGAGACTTCTCTGCATAGGTATGTCATTGCGGCTGTACTCGAGGTGGTGATTACTTCCATCTGGTGGCAGTATTTCATTTTGCTCTTCTCTTGCTTTATACCTGATTCTCATGCAGATGTCTCCCGGATACCACAATCCGAGGTGGATATGCTTTAATGCCGAGTACGGATGTCGGAAACGCGGTGTCAAGGACAGCCGTGAAGAATTGATGGCTTCAATTCCTCCACATCCTCACTTTTATCCGCGCCAGTTTCTTCCCCCAAGCCCGCACTTTCTGTCGTCGGCTCACATTCATCTTACCCAAACAACGCAGCAATTCCGCCATTGTCCCAGATTTCTCTCTTTGCTCGCAGACCGCCACCGATTCCTTTGTAGTGTTCGCGTCGATAGTATTCGACTTCTCCACGGTCTGCACACCCCCAACAGGCTTTAATTTCTCTGTTGCTCCTAGTATTTTAATCGCCAAAACCTGCCTTTCTAAGAACTTAAGCTTCTCGATGGCGACTTCAAGTTCTTTTTTCGCTTCTCGACCACCACCGCGTTTCTCTGTCACTACGCGAAGTTTGTCGATACAGGCGTCGAGGTCTCCGAGTACTAGTTCGTCGACGAGGGCTTCGTTGGTCATATAGACGGTTTCTAGCAAGGATTTGGGCGTAAGTGAAAGAGTATCGGCTGCTAGGGAGGTCTTGAAGCTCGGAAGAATATCAAGCATCGACGATCTCGTAGGCTGTGTGGTGGTCACAGGTTTCGGGGTAGTCTCAGTGCTTATCGTAGTCGCAGGCATGGAAGGGGAGTTTTCAAGCGTTGAGAGGATTTCAGGCGTTGGAGAACTCTCAAGACCCATCTCTCTTTCGCTCTGAGCAAGCTCAAGCTCCTGAGTTTCAAAATCAAACGGCGATTTAAGCTGTAACGTGCCGTCACCAAAAGCTCTGATCAGTTCTTCCTGGAATCCCCGTTCCGGAATCGCATCATAATCCAACACATGTCTGAAATCCTCGATGAGTCCATCTGCTAGTGAGACTGCTTTGGAATATGGGCGCTGATTCGATGATATGTCTGGAGCGTCGACTAGATGTTGTGGGTCTGGGTTTGATGATGGGGATCCTGGGTGATGATCGTGATTTGGGGAGGTATCGGGACTCGGCGGAATCTGAGGCTTAGAAGAAGTCTTAGTAGTAGGGGAAGTCTCTGCTGTCGCCGTTCCAAGTGAGCTTTGATATCTTCCATGCTGGACCACAGAGGGCAGAGCCCTAATCGTTTGGACAGATACTTCGTCTTCTGTTTCTTGGGTCTCGAGAAGTGGAAGGATAGAAGCCGCGTTCTTGACTTTTGTAGGTGTCGACATCTTTTTGAAGCTCTAAGATTGATTCCTCGCACCAAATACCCATTTTTTGGTCAGTTTATCGACAGCAGAAGAAAGTCATGAGGGTGACGTGGTTGTGACTTGCCGTCACTGATCGTTGGCTGTCAGGAGGCCATGTCCTTACGCTCCTCGTGTTCCTCACGTATGTCAGCAGTGAGTACAACTTTTACCGGACCCATAACGGGCACTTTGACTATAAAAGCATTCATAACGGGAATGAAGCCTTACCATCTACAAAGTCAATTGTATCCAAAGTGCCTGGCGAGAATAACCCAGCGAGAGCCGAAGAATTCATCAACTCGCAATGGGCTGTGCTATTTCCACTGCCTCTGGCCGTCGGTCTTACAAACGCGTTCATAGCAAGACGAAGGAATATGACGTCTTTATAGAGAAGATTCCTCGTCGCCACGAGCCAGGCGACAGAAGGCACGCTCAGTATCCTCTCGGCCCCGTAGACTCGGATTTTCGCTGGCCGACGAACAATCGCGGAATACCGAGTAAAGAATCAGAGTTCGCTGGAAGAGATCCTCGGAAGCGCCTATATGCGGGTAAGAAGGCTAGAAATGCCTTTTTAGTGAGAAGGGTGACGGAACATGATAAGAATCACGAATTGGAGGCGCAGAAAGAAAGGAATGAAGAAGGTGGGCCAGCCGAAGAAGGTTTGGTATTGCCGATGGGTAGTAGGTATAAGGGCCAGGCCGAAGGATGGGAGCCATATGAGAGGTTCTTGGGGGCTGAGTTCAGAGGAGGACGGTTCTTTGAGCCCCTGAGTAAAGCGGAAGACGGGCAGCAGGGCGGAGAGCAGCAGCAAGAATGATGACTGCAGTCTGTCGAATCACCGATTGAGAGTAGCTCGTTAGCTGTCAACTTGGTGAACAAAGTGAATTTTGACTAGAGTTCAGAGTCTTGGAGGCGTAGCATTGGCTGGTGGTGAAGAGGAAGTCGAGATGAAGAAGTCGAGATGAAGAAGTTGAGATGAAGAAGTTGAGATGAAGAAGTTGAGATGAAGAAGTTGAGATGAAGAAGTTGAGATGAAGAAGTCGAGATGAAGAGGAAGTCGATATGATGGCAAAAGGGGAAGACAGCCGAAACCGGCAAACGTTGTTCCGGAGTTCTACCGAGGGTTAACACCTCTCGACCTCACAACAATGATTCCATCTCACTCTTCAATAATGTTCAGGCCTTCAATTAGATAGGAAACCATCTTTTACGACATCTAAACTGGAACACACTTCATCTCTAACCCGGACTGGAGGTATTGACAAGAATATATTTGTCTGGACAATCCTGCTGATCCTTCACAGCTAGAACATTCTCTGACTAACACCTAGGTATATCGGACCCTCAAATAGCCACGACCTGAACGCCATGCTATGCCAAGCAGATTGACGGAAAAAAGAGATTGCAAACACAAAAGAAGAGCAAGCTGGGACAGAAATTCGGCCAGTCAAGAGACGTCGTTATTCTTAAAGGCGTGGAAATCATCAGAAAGAAGAGAGAAGCAAGACGATCAAACGGTCTCGACATAGTTACTGCACTCAAGTTAGCTGGCAGAATGCGAGAATGTACGTAGAATTGACGTACCTTGGAAAAATGCCTTCCCTAGCTCCCACCTTGCCTGTCCACCAATCACTCTCGTTCTCAGTCCTCTTAAGGATGGTGATAATTTCACCCTTCTTGAAACTCAGATCGCCGGACTGCTCGCCATCAAACGTGAATTTGGCAATTGCTTGATTTGCCGCCATGCTTGCTCGCTTGGCCCCGAATGCAGGTTTGGGCGCAGATGGTCTAGCCGGCTTGGGCTTGTCGCTGAAAGAATGGTTGTTGTTGAATCCGTCGGAGCCGCTGCGTCCGTGAGAGTCTGACGCGAAAGTACTGGCTCTGATCATTGCTGAGGTCGTATTTGATCTGCTCACACCGGCTACGTCTCCACGGTCGTAAACATCATCCTGCCATGTGCTTGTACGTTTCGGTTGACCCCATCCACCTCCAGTCGCATGGGGAGACCGTGGTGACATTGCTCCTTCGCCCATTGCAGAGCCTCGTTGTCCTTGCCAGACTACGTCCTCATGCGCATCGTCGTAAACTGGAATATCGTTGTATACTGTATCGCTGCTGCCAGCTGTCGCAACTCCAGCAAACACTCGAGAGTTTAGAATGGCCATGAGAGGGTCTGCTTCCCGTGGTACGGGCGTGGAGCCTTCTAGTAATGACCTTGCCGTGACTCTCCTGTTGTACATCTTCTCGTTCGCGTCTCTTCGCTCAATGAGCACACTGCCTTCCAAACTGACACCCGCAAACAGTCCCTTCGTTTTCGAGTATGCAAAGACCCCCGCCACACCCTTCAAACTTGCGGTTCCAGCTGCTTCCGCATTGCGGCCTACCGGGCCAGCGGCAATGGAGACATTTCCACCAAGTGTAAGGGAGCCTGCTTGGGCGAAGGAGCGGACGGCCGAGGCATCGTTAAGGATAAAGACGAAGTCGGTGAGTTCGAAACCGATTTGTCCACCGAATCCGGCGCCAGCCGTGGCAATTGCAGAGGGAGCCGACCAACTGCCATCTGCCAATCGAGCGACGACAACGCCAGAACCAAAGCGACCTGATCCGAGGAATCCGGCTTTGAACACAGTAATGATAGCGAGACCCTGGGCGAAGATAATGTGGTCAGTTTGTTGGCAGCGCAAGTTTTGGTGTAAACATGCGCACCTTTGCTTGTGAGAGGACGGTGGGAGGAATGATTCGATCAGGTCCAAAGGCTTGACTCGGATCCACGAAGGAAGCTAGAATCTTGCCGGCCTTCTTGCATTCGCCTTTGAGTAGATATTAGTAAAGGTGGGATGATGGTAAGCACTACTCACTCTTCATGGAAGAAGGAAGCGGGTTATTGATTCCCAGAGGCATGGTGAGAGTTGGAGGAAGGGAATTATTATGGAGGAAGGGGAGGAGGAAGTCTGGTAGGAGTATTAGGTGTATAAAAGGAAAAGATTGTTGTGTTAGGTAAAGAAGTATTTGTTAGGGCACTTGAGCTCGAGCGGGAACGTCATGGATCGTGGCTGAGTCGTGTGCAGGACCGGGACCAGGACAGCTGACAGCTACCGACGACTACCGACGGCTCCCGACGACTACTTAGCAGTACCAACGACTCTGCTTCAACCATACAACTCCATCTCCGTCTCCCACCAGATTTCAACTACCATCGACGTCTCAACAGACATCGCTCAGCCTTGGGGTTGTGTGCATTGTCGCCTCGCCACCATGTCGCAGCTTTGCCGCCTTGGACAAGGACCGTGACCGTGGCCTCCGGGAATTTCATGTTAAGAGCAACGAGGGCAGCAAACCGAATGGGAAATTGAAATCGACTGTCCTAGAGCAAGTGGTTTCCAAGGACATACCGTATGGGAGAAGACTGTTTGATGATGATTCGAGAGACGGCGACGGCAAGGACCGAGAGTGTGTACACACCCGCAAGATTCAGACAGCCCGAAAGTTGGAACGAGAAATCATAACGCGATGGAAACCTTTTCAATCTTGGGACAGAGGCTAGGATACAATATACACACTTGAAGCTTTGCACGCACAACGAACACAAAGGAACCGAAATCTATCCACAAATACTTACTCCGCAACCTGTATTTCCGCGCAGAACGCCTCCTCCGTCCCATTCTTCCTCGCATTCTTCCACTTCGGCATCACTTCACCAAGCCTAAACCCCAAGACCTGAACTAAAGCCTCGAAGTCATCGAGTGCCTCGGTGTTGTTCGCGATGATGGCCTCCGCGGACTCGGCTTCCTTGGTGAGGTTCTCTACCTCCGCGACCTTTGTACCGAATTGGCATTTGTTGAAATCCGCCGAGGCTTGGAGTTGCTCGGATTTCTCTTGAAGGGTATCAACCTCCTTCTCCATTTTCAAGAGCTTGTCATTGGCCTCCGTCCTCGACCTTTTGGTTTTGGTCAGTCCGGTCCTCGTGTCATTGAGCTCTTTTTTAATCTCGGCCATCTTGTCGTCTCTATCTGACACCTTTCTGCTGCAAACATCTCGCAAGCTATCCTCGACTACGCCAAAGTTTTCTTGGAGACCCGCCTCTTTGATGGCCCAAGCTTCATTAGCAGCGGCAATGGAGATGTAGTTGGTGGCATAATCGGCGTTCTGAGCTGCCAGTTCATTGAATCCCAGGTTTCTCGTGGCAAGAGCAGTGTTCAAATGATGGATTTCCTGGTCTTTCGCGAGGATGGCTGCCTGGTGGGAGGTGCTGACGCTTATGCCGAGTTTTTGGACTCGTGCGTCCGCGATGCTGATTTTCGACTGGAGTTCGTGAATGGTCATGTCTTGGATTTGACTTTCGGACAGAACGATTCCGATCGTTGTATCCTTTTCATGAACTTGTGCTTGGAGGATGTTGATTGTGGAGTCTTTCATTTCGGACTCCTCCTTCGTTGTCTTCAATTGTGCCTGGAGAATGTTGAGTTCATCATCCTTTCGCTTTGATGCAATCTTCGCAGCTTCCAATCCGTTTTGGAGAATGTTGAGGTCATCATCCTTTCGTTTTGATTCAATTTCCGCAGCTTCAAATCCGTTTTGGAGAGTGGTGATCGTGACGTCTTCGGCTAATTCCTGGTTCAGCCTCGACTCAAGCTCAGTGTAAGCTTTAGTCTTATCGTCCAGTTCTGCCTCGATCGCCGCCGAACTAGCTTTGACAGCTGCAAGCTCCTCTTCAGTCTTTGTCAAGCGTGTGCTGGGAGCCGATTTCGCAATCTCAATCTCATGACTCAGCGCTTGATTCTTTGAGTTGGTGTCTTTCAACTGTTTTCTCAAGGATTCCACTTCGACATCAACTTTGTCATCCTGGGCGACATAAACAAACGGCTGGGATTTGGCTGATACACGCTTCTCGCGCAACAATACACGCAATGATTGGATCGTCTGCTCGCGATCATCGAACTCATCCTTGACATTGCTAAGCTGGCGTTCAGCGGTCTCGGCGCGACGCTTTGCTTGGCAAGCCGCTTTTTCGAAGTGCTTCTGGGAGTTCATTGTCTGTCGGTGGTAAAGGGTTTTGTGATCACTAATCTTTTGAGCGGCCTCTTTTATGGTCTTCTCTAGACTCGCCATCTTGTGGAGGGACTCAACATGAGCTGAGCGCCATTGCTGCAGTCGGTCTTCGGACTGCTTGAATTGCCTTTTGAGCATGGAACGTTGTTGTTCAGCGTTGCTATCTTGCTCTTCCTTCGCGTGTGCTAGAATGACATCGACCTGCTCTTGTGTGAGCAGACCCTTGGAAGTTGAAATGCAATGGCCACTCTTTTCCTGCTTCAAGTCCATTTTAGGCTGCGGGGACGCTTGCAAGACATGAATGGGCGCCTCATGGACGGGAGTATACCAGTCATTCGTCTGTGTTGAGATTGATATTGTGTGTGTTTTGGCTGATACGGTCGCATTTGAAGTGGGTGTGTTATCTTGCGGTTGAGATACTTCTGAGAAGAGAAGGTTCAAGATTTTGAAGACGATGTAACAAATGCTGGCGGAATCAACCAGTCGAAAGACGATGAGGTTCTCTTTGGCCAATTCGGTAAGGGGAACAGTGGGTTGGAGGAGAATTTGGTGGTCGTGCCAGTACGCTTTGTCTATGTAGACGAGAACCTTGAGGGTATGTGTCGCTGCCTGTTGACAAAGTCAGTGTGCTGAGTGAATTAAGAGCGGTATGCTTTGAAACGTACAAAGACAAGATGGATAAGATCAATAAGAGCACGTGTGTTGCAGTCCTTTGGAAGGGCGGCGCAGGCGTAATATAGAGCCAGTAAAGGTTGAAGCAGGTCAAAGAGAAGGGTGGGCTCGAAGTAGTGTACGAAGCAGTAGAGGAGAGCGACCAAGAAGAGGCGCTGTCCTTGGGTAAGACCAGTGTCCGTCATTGTGGTCACGGTTTGTAGAGTTGCAGAGTGGTGAAAGTAGAAAGAGTTGTAAGTCTGCTCGAGTTGAGGAAGAATTTGTATTGTTCAGTGGTGTTGAACAATAGAAGCGTGATGGCATGCGAAGTCGAGAGTTGTATGGGAAATGTGAATGTGTGGGAATTATGGATGATAAGCTCGATCGATAGGAGTAGCATTCAACACTCACCACTAGTTTCCACCCATGATCTTCGTTTCACTCTACTAACTCAGACATTATTGACCACTAACAACTGCAACTGGATCTTAGATAAGCCGAACATAGGCCCCAAATCAGTGACTCAACATGAATCGTCTTCGAATGATAAACCACCAACTGGCGGAGCTCCACTGGGAGCGTCAGGAAAGTTGTAGGCCCAGTCCTGACAGGTATTCCCTTGGCATCGGTGGACTTCTGATGCCGTTCCATTGGCGTGGATTCTGCTGGCTTGATTCCTGCTGGCTTGGTCTCTGGCGACTGAGTCTGTGGCGGCTTGACCTTTGGCGGCTTGATTTCAGGCTCCTTGGTGAGAAGCTTCGTCTCTGGCTTCGCTCCTGAAGTCGGTTTTCTATCGAATGTCAGGACTTTGTCAAGGAGAAGCCGCGTCATTCGAGATCGAGATCGATGCAATTCTAGAAATATCACTGGAACATTCTCGACATCAATTTCGAGTGGATATTGTCAAACTGGGTCCGATTGTGAGATGCACCGACCTGAATTAAGAGGCCAGATTCTTGCCGGATATCCTAACTTCTTCGGGGAGCTGGAGTCCGATTTTGCAGCCTTTACTGGCTTCCACCGCCCATCCTCCCATGTCGAGGCGCTGGCTTTGTGTTTACCTATTGCGAACGTCTTTGGAGGGGACAGACAGCTTCACGATTCTTGTGCCTCAGACCCAAAAAGGCGGCCTAGAGGATATTGCTACACCAGCTGGAGGTATGGCAATCGTTGAGCACTCCTTAGTGGTAGCAGTGGACCCGCCATTGCACTGGCAGTATAGTGAGAAAGCGATCGGTCTGTTTCGAAGTGTGAGACGCTCAATGTCTACGGTCTAGAAAGATCATCGACTTACATTTGTTGTCAAGGGCTGTTTTGAAAGTCCGAGAAATTCTCCTGAGACAATTAGGACTCGTGAAAAGACAAAGTCGATTCTTCGGCACTGTCCAGTCCGATTGCTTAGGCAGCCAAGCTGTGTTGAGGTATCACTAAGCTCGAGTTGTATCATCCAACATTTTTTCGTGTTGAAAGTTTATCTTTGCAAATCGTGGTCCTCCACTGTCCTTCATTCCAATAGCGAAACACAGTCCATCGCATCCATTCTGAGATCGAGATGGCTACTCTTCTGTGGACCAATCCATTTTGGTTTGCCAGAAAACTATCAATATCCATCTCAGAATGAGTATTGATATTTGGAAGGCAAGGATTACTGCCCCCACTGTGGTGTTTCTCCCATCATTGTTTTTGCCCAGCCTGATGTTGATGAGTCCTGGTAGCTTGGGTGGCAAGACTGCCAGAAATTTGTCACGAATCGACTCTGATCATCGCTGCAGTAATAAGTCATTAAGGTACTCAAATGTGCAGAATCTTCAACTGACTTAGCAACGCCGTGACCCAAACGCCCGTCTTCACACTTCCTTTGGTATAGTTTGACGTTATATCGCAGATATTACAGACAGAATCACCATCTACCTCTTCGACCGCCAAACCCACCGCCTCTGCCTCTGCCACCACTATATCCGCCTCCTCCAAATCCACCACCCTGTCTACCATATCCGCGATCACCATATCCATCTCCAGGGCCAGATGGCGCATTGTAGTCGTTCTGTGGTGGCGGCTTCCCCTTCAATTCTTTCTGGAGCGATTCGTACGTCTTCCTCATTTGTGCGTATCCAAGATGCATCTTTCCATAGAAGTGATCGGCCAAGCGTCTGTCGTTGTCCAGTCTGCTCAAGTATGCCCCACAGACATCGCAGACTTGTAGCTTCTGATGGCCAGAGGGGCCAGAGGTGTCGGACAAGGCTTTTAATTCTCTCTCGCGGTCTTCCTTCTGCTGCTTGAATTGACGGATCTTGAAGAATTCTTGAACGGCTGTATTGACTTCACCTGCTTCACTAAGAACGCGGACTTCTTGGAGACCAATTTGAACTGACTTGCCGAGATCGTTGATGGTTTTGAGCTGTGTGGTACAAGGTTAGCCGTGGCACACGATAGCAGCGCAAAATCCTTACCAGAGCATTCGTCTGTCTGATCTCATCGGGAGTCTTCTCCAACCGCCTCTGAGCACTGTCGATTCTCCGATTGCACTCATCGACGTACTTCTGCATGTCCCGAAGGTAGTCGTATTCGAAGCCCCATTTCGACTTCTGTTCGGCGTCGGCGGCCTCGTACTCTGTCTTCAGCCCTTCGTTGTGCAGCTTGGGACACGGACCGAAATCTTGTTTGGTGTTGGTGAACAGATCGTGAGGGCATGTACCAACAAGATAGGAGCGGCACACCTTCATATCAGTTATCGGAACCTGGGGCGCTCGAGTGCCGGGTCCACTCATGAGCTGCTCGCCCATGAGCTGTTCTGCGACGCGTGTCAGTGGTGTAATTAGGAGCGTATACTCCAGTAGTCATACCCAGCAGCCTCCTCTGCTCTGCCGCCATGTTGATATAGTCTTCGGTGGTTGGTGATGTAGTTGTAGTTGTGTTTGCCAGTCGCCAATCCTTGGGATCGAATTTGCGGCGATTTGACGATAGAACCTCCGAAGGGAGAGGCCACCCAAACACACTCAGCTGTCCCCACCAAGATCCATATGGTGTATAGGATATGCGCATATGCCTTTTCCTGATCTATCACAGTTGTAATGCGCTTTTCTTTGCCACTGGTGTCTGCTCTCACGGCCTTCTCACGACTCACCCATGCCGGATCTGATTACCATGAACAACTCCATATAAGGCCGCTCCCCCAGAACGCCCTCTTCGCCTCGTTCAATTTCCGCAGTAATTCCTCGTCCTCAGCCTTCGGACATCAGAACTTCAGATACTTCCCTAGGTCACTGGGGCAGATTCTGCAACATGCGCATACAAAGGAGTTACATTTGAGGTTCAGTCTAGGAAGATGGGACGACGAGAGTTGGGGCGCAAGACCCTCAGGCGGGAGAAGAGAAGGAGGCACAGGCGTGGAGATCTGGGCGTGGGTAGATGCCCAAAATGATGAAGAGTAGGCATACGTTACGTGCGCTGAGACTGGGACAAGAGACTGACAATTGCAGGGCGAATGCGCGATGGCTTACGCTCACGAATACACTGTCTGGACTATTTTGTGCGTCGCTGAACTTCATCGACTCTACCAAGACGATACGGCCAGCAGTAAGCTTCGAGCCGGAAGGAATACATCCCGAGGGCGCCATGGACAATCTGCAGTTGCTCCATGGCGTCCTGCCTCACGAGGTGGTGTGCACTGAGAACTTAACTCCTTTCTTGAAGTTGCTACCTTGCAAAGGCAAAGCTGGCATCTCTAGTCTCCTTGATGGCCACAAGCTGTTCGATGCGTCGTGGCAAGCTATGGCACTTGATATTCGCCCTGTGTGCACTTCTCAGATGGACTGCATTTTGGAAATCGAACAGACGATCGATATGGTCGTCGATATTGCAAGATCAAAAAGACCAAGAGGTGGGTTGCATGATTGAAAGGCCTAGGATCAAGACTGACAAAACTCAGACAACCCTATACCGCGTCCGATACCCGAGTCAGAACTCGAATGCGATATGTCAAAGTCCTACAATGGCGACGACACCTGTTTCCCCCTAACGAAGACGTCAGAATCCGCATGGAGCTTGACCGAAGTGTTCGGTCGGCCCATCCATGGATCCTGCTCAATTACTAGCGATGATGGAACCTCAGCAGAGTCTGTCTGTCTAAATGTGAGTCCGGAGCGTACAGTTGATGTACGCAGTGAAGGTGTGTGGTCGGAGACAAAGTATGACGCGGACACAAAGCGCTGCTTCAAGTTGCCATCCAATGGGACAGACTTCGACATCAGTCTGCCAGAGCAGACGCTCTCGGTTCATGCACCTACAGACAGACCGCGTCTATACGCGGCGCGCTCAATCACAGGATACGGTCAAGAAAGGGGTGGTGTCCAGGCTGTGCTGCGCAACCCATCTGCAACCGAGTCCATCGAGGTTGTCTATATGGAGTCTCTGCCGTGGTACATGAAGCCATATCTTCACACTCTCCGATCCTCCATGGTCTCACTGAGTGGTCCGTCAGCAGCGGATCCGATCAAGGAGACCTTCTACCGACCAGCCCTTGATCGCCATCGAGGGTGTCATTTAGAGCTTGTCCTCACCATTCCGCCTTCCTCAACACTTACACTCACATACGACTTCGAAAAGGCCATTTTGCGATACACCGAGTACCCGCCTGATGCCAATCGAGGTTTCGACGTCGCAGCCGCTGTCGTTCGTCTCTTGCCCTCGAAGAATTTCCCACAAGATGTCTACCTCCGAACCACGACGCTCCTTCTCCCACTTCCAACCCCTGACTTCAGCATGCCCTACAACGTGATCATCTTGACAAGCACAGTCATGGCATTAGGATTTGGCAGCATTTTCAATCTGCTCGTGCGTCGACTAGTTGCTGTAGATGAGATCGGCCCTGCGGGCCTCGCGCTCGTTGCACTACAGCTGCAGGGACGCATTCGAGCGGCGATACAGAAATTGACCTCCAAGTTTGGGACAAAGAGTGAGAAGAAAACACAATAGCTATACATTAATTTACCTTCTCATGCTTTTTGATTGGTTCATGTTTGATCGTGGGCGATTTGTTTGCGAAATGGTCTGTGGTGGCGTTCACGGGTGGTTTGCGATGTTGCATCTTGGATAGATTAATGGCATGAGAGGATTCGACCTCAAGGCAGTCAAGTATAGGTAAGGTCTGATCGTTTCCTTTTTCTATCTAACCTTACAATCTGGAATGAGCAGTCCATCCCTCTAATCACTTCGTATTTTAACATCTTGCATTCCTCGATTTTTAAAATTATGTATTCCGCCAACTGCTCGAGAAGGCTGACACTGCACCCGTCTTCGACCACTTCCCAGACATCACAACTCTTAGCGATAGCGCAGCACAACACCGAAGAAACCATGTTTCCTACATCGACACACCTATCTGCTTTGATAGGCTTGGCTACACTCATCGGTATGTGTTGCGAGCTCTATATCCTTCATCTTGTTGCCCGACCAAATTATCCTCAAAATCTTGTCTATGAATGAGTTCCCTCCTACATTATCAGCACTCGTCTTATCATGCCTCCATTATACCTTCTTTGTCTTCTAATGCCCACTTTTGGCCCACTTCTGATCACTTTTGATCACTTTTCTCTCCCCCTCGTCGTCTTGCCGCCAATATCTCACCTCCAATGCACCACCTCATCTCAATCCTTCACCCAACCAAAAAAAGACGAAATCTGATCAACGCCACGAGCAGCAACAGCGAATGCTATACAAACTTTCGGATTGTCAAGTATGGGTGGAGTGGAGGGGCTGGACGCCTTTATGGGGATTTGGGTTGGGGGTGCTTGGGGACAATTTTGAAATTTCGCTACTTTGAATGATGTTTGGATGGAGGCTGAGAAAGGCGTGCTCCGATGGGTTTTGGGAAGAAGGAAAGGGGGCAAGGTAGAGAGCCTTCTGAGAGGCTAGTAGAGGATAGAACGAAGAGGTCGATTTTATGGTTTCGATCTTGAGGTTGCTGGATTGGGTGTGAGTTTACCTTTTGTGGGTGAGACAGAAGATTTGTTTCGCCCGCCATTATGAAGATGAAGATGAAGATGAAGATGAAGATGAAGATGAAGAAATAGCCCATTCATAACAAAACAAGAAGAAGTTACTGCGCCTTCCCATGCTCGATACTCGCAATGCATGATTGGTGGATGTTGTCGTAACCTCAGTGGCGTCGGCGTCGGCGTCGGCATCCATGACAAATGACATCCAGCCTCGGAGCTCGAGTCCCTCGATTCCATATCAATCCTCCTGCCGCCCCCATACAGCCTTCACCTCACAACTATCAACTCTATATAACAAATGCGCTTCCCTTCCTTTGCCACAGTAACAAAATCCATCTCCATCTTCTCAAACATAACAACCCGCAGCTTTCCAACCGCCCAGAAAGCAGTACAACCCCTCACACGCCCCTCATCGTTAAAACAATCCATGCCAATCCCCTTCCTCAGCTCTCTCTTCAGCTCCTCCGCAACAACAAGAAATATGTCCTATCCAGTCCAAAAGTCCGATCAAGAATGGCAGGCCATTCTCTCACCAGGTGAATTGCCCTCTCCAGTCATATACACAGCACACATCTAACCCCTCGCACCAGAACAATTTCGAGTAGTCCGAAAACAAGGAACCGAAGCCCCCTTCACAGGAAAATACGACAAACACGTCCCTGCCTCGGGAACCTACAACTGCGTCGCCTGCAACGCGCCCCTCTACAAAGCCTCTCACAAATTCAAGTCTGGATGTGGATGGCCCGCTTTCTTTGACGGTGTTCCGGGAGCCATAACGAGGCACACGGATAAGACTTTTGGAATGGAGAGGACGGAGATTGTCTGTTCAAATTGTGGGGGTCACCTAGGACATGTGTTTAAGGGAGAGGGGTATGCGACGCCGACGGATGAGAGGCATTGTGTCAATAGCGTTAGTTTGAAATTTGATGGGGAAGAGAAGTAGGGAGTTCGAGGAGTTCAGGAGTCTGTCGTGGGTGGCAAAAGTGGAGCGTTGATGCAGATGGGTGGCGATTGTCGTGAAGGTTATGTACTAGAAGTGTATGGATATGACGCATGAAATGGTGGCGATGTAGCATACAAGATGGCAAAATGATAATTGTAGAAAGTACCCCTTTCAACCATTTTTCGTCTTGACGTCGGCCATTATTTGGAAACTGTAGAACATCGTGCCTACCTCCTACTAAACTGCTACCATATTGACACGCCTAAGTGTCGCCCTCTCGACCAGACCCGTCGTCTTCATATCCAACCTCCAAACCAAGAACAGTGTCAAGCTGATACACGCTCCGAATATGCATACACCGTAATCCAAGTGCCGTCAAAACAACGCCCATGCAATGCCAAAACTCCAAACTCGCTCCAGATCCAGTATACACCAAAACCCAAACTCCATGCATACACACCTCACGCCTGCTATCCAACCCCCCCTCTTCTCTCCTACAACTTCACCTTACCACCCTTACCCTCCTTTCCCTTGCCACTCAAAAACCAACCCCCAACCCACCAAAGCAAAATCACAACCCCCGACATAATCCCCGCCAACTTCAAAATCGCAGTTTTATTCCCCTGCTTCGCCATTCTACCTAACCTCTGACTCGAATTCTTGATGGACGTTCCCATATTCGAAAAAACCTCTTGATTCCGTTCGATCATGGATTGGTCAGAGGCATTGTTGTAGATGTCTACTGTTACGCCACGGAGAGCACTGACTTTGGAGCTGAGTTCGGAAAGGCGGGCGTTGTTTTGTCTGTTTGGTACGGATTCTCATAAGCTGGGGTGTATCATGTATGGAGGGAGAGAGTTCACAGGGCCCAGGGAGGGTGAAAGTAGGGGGAGGAAAGTACCTTTCGCGTTCGTAGGCTTCTGAGGACATCTTTGAGGTTTCTTGTGAGTGGATGGTATGTGTGCTTCTGGGTTTCTGCGGGTTTCGGGGCTGAGAAATGACGCTTGAATTGTCTGGGTTGTCGGTGTGTATGAAGGATGTAGGTTACTATGCGATGCGATGCGACAGTTGCGGCTTGCGGCCAACTTGACGGGAGTCTTAGCGTGATACAATATCCTGGGAAGAGGAACAGGAGTTAACTCCTACCACATTTCGTATCTTACCACAATCACATTCCCTACTAGATAGGACCCACTCAATCAGAGTGAACATTTATAATTATAACAGTTTTGTAGGTAAATCGAGAAGCATCCTCAGCTGTTTTCGACCCCAGAGCTATCTATAGACATGCATGTCATCACGCTTGAAAATCATCGCTCTTCATTGCTGTGCAATACACGATCTACAAGCCAGGACTACATCAATATCGGCGCTGGGCTCCGTGTCTCACTTCCATTCCGACAGCAGTCCTACTCCCAGACGTTTGAGAACAAATCATCGTTCCCCGAATTAAAAGCAGCAGGTTTCGCTGGGGTCGCCGTTGACGTGGAAGCATGAGGCGCACTGCTCCATCCTCCGAAATCGTCGTCGGCAGTAACTTGCGGGCTCGTAACTTTCGCCACGGTCGAAGACGACCCCCAACCATTGTTGGAAGCGGCAGGCATCGGCGCAGGAGCGGCAGCAGCAGGTTTTGAGTCACCCCAAGCATCACTCGAAGACCCCCACACATCGTTGCTGCTTATGTTAGCAGCGAATGACGAGTTCTGAGTTGGTGCTGCGGGTTTCGACGGTGCTGGGTTGGAAAGATTGAAAGCGGAATTGTTGTACGCAGGTGTTGGCTTAGCAGCAGCAGGTGCTGGTGCCATGGAATCGCCCATCAGATCAAAAAGACCGTTATTGTTCTGTGGCGGCGCAGCTGCTGCAGATTTTGCTGCAGGGGATGAGTTTGAGAAGAAGTCTCCGAATCCACTGTTCGAGCTGAATCCTCTCGATGGAGCGGGTGGTTGTGATGTTGCAATTGGGGGAGAAGCTGGCGTGTCGAAGAAGTTTCCACCACCTCCGTATGCAGAGGCTGTAGCCTTTGGTGGCGCTGCTGTCGATTTTGTGCTCATGCCCGCCAAACCAGCAAATGGTGATGGCTTCGCGGGTTGTTGTTGAGCAGCTGGAGCGCCAAAGTTCAAGTCGCCAAAGGCATCGTTCATTCCGCCAAAAGCTGATTGTTGTTGGGGAGCAGGTGCTGCGGCAGGTTTGGATGCGTAAAGTGATAGAATGGATTGTTTGAGGTCAGGCCGCGAGTTCGCGGCACTCGACGAGGTTGCAGATGTGCTCGAAGGCCGGTCTGGAGGTGCTGCTGGTGCAGATCCAAAGAAGTCGAGTCCGAGTAGAGAATCGGCAGGCTTCGTCGCCTTTGGAGGAGCCGCTTCAGCCTTTGGAGTAGGCTTGGACATGGGCGGTCCAGTACTCGGTCGAGCCGGTGCTGAGACGGGTTCATCGCCAAACAAATCTACCACTGGGGCATGACGCGTGATAGCTGACGGGCCTGCGCGTCCAGGTGGTGGAGCAGCTTGCCTTTGCGAGGCGGATCTCTCTATTACGGCCTTTTGTTGGACAACATTCAATGGCTGTGAAATTAAGTCTCGCATTCAGTGTACATGTATGAGATAGTGTCACTCACCACATCGTCGTCGCCTTCAACCTCGAGTGTAGAAGGATCTGGCATGGGTCCATCCATAACCCACCGCTTCGATTCATACTTTGTTCGAATGAAGTTCTCGATCTTAGCTTCCGAAGGCATGTGTCCAGGTGCCAGTTTTGCTTCCCAATACCTGTATCTGTCAACATCTTGTTCGGACGTCCATGTCAGCACCACTTACTTGTTTGCGCGCGCATTACCCCATCGCAGCATGCTTGCCAGTTGTTCGTCGGTCCATGTATCCAGGTCTACAGATTTCACTCGGCTGATGTGTGTCCCCATACCACGGTGTATTCCAGAGCACCTGTTGTCGCCAATGTCAGCCAATTCCTAGCAGTCCTCCCTCGGTCTCGGGTCGTTGTCTCGTACCGAATGCACATGAACACGCCCAGATTCCAACTTGCCCATCTTGGATCTGTGTCTGGTGGTCAGTCTCAATGTCCTTCCTTCTTGATGCCAAACAGCAGTGTACCCACGCTTGTTCCTCTTGCAGTCTGAACAACTCTTGTTCGTCTCGAGCTTAACCAACTGTTTCAGCGTGTTCCTGTTTTTCTCCGCAGGATCAGCCGCCGGTCCTCTTCTCGACATTGTGGCGGTTGTGTGTATTTTTGATGGACCTTCGGGCTGGTATTCGCGGGTGTATATAGAGAAGAATCGAGGTTGTGGGAATTGGTAGGTTGGGCACGAGGGGTCGAATGTCGAGTCGCGGAGGTGTTTGTCGCTTTGAGACGGGCTGTTGGAAATTCGCTTTGGCAGTTCGAGACGGATGAATGGTCAGCCTCAAGGAAATGGATTTAACACTACAGGTTCGAAAATGGTAGGGGAATAATTGGCGATAAGGTTGGCGGCCAAATAACGGTGACGCCTTGACGCCTCGACGCCTCGACGCCTCAAAGCTCTGGCCCGACTTGCACGTGCTCTCGCCAGTTCGGGCTCAAACCTCGACAGTTCAAGTTTGGCTTTCACCAAACAACGCTTCACATCTTCTCAGAGTATTCCATTGCACTAGATAACGTTTCTGCTCAAATGCTGCTCACAACACCTTTTTATATCCATGCCAGCACTGCATTGATGATTGCAATGTTATGGTCGGAATCACCAGAACAACTAAGCTGGATGAATGGATGAATGAAAGGATATCCAAGCCAGAGCTCATGCGTACAAGAGAGTGTATAGTACTCGTGCCCAGCGCTCAACCCACCTCCCACTATCCATGTCAATCATCATCCGCAAAACTCTTCCTCATACTGAGTCCAAGGCCCATCCTTCCCACCTTTCCCATCGCTCCCACTGTCCTCAGCATCTCTTTTGCTCACATTCCAGACCGTTGTCTTCCCTCCACCCGTTGTTCCAAACGCCTGGTCATCATCGACATCCATCTCGTCATCCACAGCGTTTGTCTCGGCCGAGAGAAACAAATCATCAATATCCATCTCATTCACAGGTTTTGCGTCGCTCGAGAAGAACAAATCGAGCGCTTGCGGAACAACACAGTCCCTCGCTTCCAAGTAGAACACTGCTTCGCTTCGAGGCACCTGAGGTCCAGCAACTTCTCTAAAATCTTCGACCATTTCGTCCGTGGCTTTGGGTGTTTCTTTGACCGAGTGGATCGCTGCGGCAGTCTTGTTCCATGTCGAGTTCTCCGCTTTGCCGGTACCGTGAGGATTAGCTGCGTTGGGTATCTGATCGAGGAATGCTGTCATAATCTCTGCAAATCCCGCAGGTGCGTCAGCCTGGATCATCTCCTCATGATTCAGCCCCAACAATTCCTGAGAAGTGATGGGAAAAACATCCTTCTTGCCTGGAGCAGCATTCTTGTCTGTAGCAACAGTCGCGTCCTTATCGTTCTTCCACTGCCCCTCCAGCGCCAACAACAAAGGCACAGCATCAACATCTGGCGGCAAAGTAAATTCAGCACAGCGCGTGCGAGCATATCTGATTTCGCGGTCGTTCAATCGCACATCTGTGCTGATAGTTCTCCCTAGCGGCACTCCAAGCGGCGGCGAATCTCCCATATGATCGTACGGCACATAAATCGGAAACTCTGACCATGGACGGACGCGATCACGATCAAGGGGTAGCTTGCCCTCAGCAGCACGTCTCTTGTTCTCTGCCATCCATCTTGCCGTATTTGAATCACTGAGAACATCTTCTCGACTCTCGCCGCGCCAAAAATCTTCAGTATCTCTGATTTGGGCTTCTCGAAATGGATCCCAGATTGTGGGTTTGTCAGCTTTCTCCAGTATCTCGTTACGTCGTTCCCAGGCTTTGCGATGTTTGTCGTTCTCGTAATCCCTTCTTTTCCAGTAGACGTTGCAGCGTTTGATGGCGTTTTGATAGTATATCTCGTAGTAATAGTCGTCGACATCGCCGTCTTTCCCCTTTGCGTTAGCCAAGATAAGATCGAAAACTTGATTTCCCTTGCTCTTCTGGGCTTTGAGATTGTTGACTGGGGGTTGAAGGCCATTCTTCTCCTCCTGCTTGCTCGCACCTGGATTGAGATTGAGCATGCTCGTTCTGCTGTCGGTATCGTCATCCCCATCTTCCTTCTTTAGAAATCGATTCGGCTCTGATGAGGCCGATGGCTCTTGGTTCTTCTGTTTCTTTGCTTTCCTCGCCATGATTTGTTTCCGGGTTCTTTCTCTTTGCTCCTCGAGGTCGAAATCGTTATCGGTCATTTTGGCAGAGGCAGAGGCAGGGGCTGTTATAGTCATGAATATGATGTGAGGTCAAGTGATAGCGATGGCTGAACACGGCTTGCTTTGATACGTGTTATTGCTGTGATTGTTTACATTCCTAGACGGCGTTGGAATGTACTGCAGGATGTTGCAAGCAGGAACGACTCTACTGTAGCTTCACCATTTTACATCCGCTTCCCTTTGACGACTAACAGCTGCTACGTTCAATTAGTTCCCTTGAAAACATTTCAACCAGGAATCGGTCCTTTAAACTGGGAATCGATATCAATGAATTTCTGGCAAAATGTTTGAAGCTCGCGAGAAAATTGTCGATGTGGATCTCAAGTCGGCACTGAGTCAATGAAGCCACAGTGCATCATAACTTGACCGGAGTTGATTCTTGGCGGTCCTCAGGACGAGCCGGTTGTGAACTTACTTCTTCGCACCTGACGCATTGAATTGTGACCAGACTTGGGGACAGCAGCCGAGACTAGGAAGTTGGTAAGGACTTTTCTGGCGTACAACAAAGCTGCACAGACTTCTCTGCACATCTCTAAGAATTGACTTTCATCGTTGTTAAGATTCTGGCAGATTCCAGGATTGCTTACCAGGAAACGGCCAATGACAATATTGCCACTCTTCCCGGGAAGATACATCTTGGCTGTGGTCTGACCAGGCTGGAATACTCTTTGTCAAAGAGTGAAGAGAGTCCAGATGCATGGTCCGGAACCGGGATAGGTCGGGGTTATGAAGGATTGCATAGCGAGAGCCGTCCTGGAGATAAGGAGGTGCTCCTATGGGTCGAAACACTTTCAAGTCCAATATGGCGATGGAAGAACAGACACGGGTGTGGTCTTGAGGGGTACACGATGTAAGTTGAGATGTGGAGAAGCAGAGACGCGTTGAGGTCGATACCGTAAATTATGTTTGTCATGGGCTAAGACTCAAACAAGCAATTCAATACGCCATCATAATACTCCGTATCCAATTCCATCACTTCAACTTTCACCCATCTCAGCTTTCCTCTTCGCCGTCCCATTCACCAAGACTCCCGGATATTCTTCTGCGTATCCAACCCATGGATATATTCGAAAGAAGCCGAAAGAAGCAGCCATTTCTGACCGCATGCATCATTCTCGCAGGATGAAGACTCTGACACCAGGACTCTGACACCAGGACTCTGACGCCAGGACTCTGACGCCAGGCCTGTGTTCAGACTCGGCTTGAACTTCGCGTTGCGTACTGCCGTGATGCTCAATGGCTAATGCAGAGTTAAAATTGTCCAGCCTGAGTTGAGAGTCAGTATATGAAGTCTCCTCCCCTGAGCTGGGTGTTTTACCTGGGGCAGTAGATAATCGAGCCTCAAGAGACATTAACGACGTGACTTTCAGGTCGAGTGCCGATTCACTTCATATCTCCGACTCCAATAGTTTCCTGATCCGAAAAATTAGTCCGCGAGCACTGCTCAGCAGGGACTTCCAGAAAAAAGCTTGGGACTCTTCTCCGTTATGAATCTCCTGAAAGGTCGAAATTTTGGGTAGAAAACATGAGTAAGCTTGAGCTGTTCCGTCTGCTGTGAGGCTGTGTTGCTGATGAAAAGTGACAGAGTGAGCGGCGCTCACACGAGATGGCCAAATTTGGCGATCATCTCGTCAATATCCCTCCATACACCTTCGTCGTCGTCGTCCGAATCCACCAAGTCGACCATCTCGCCCTCGTCCTCCGAGTCTCCAATGTCCTCTGCTTTGAGCTCGCGTCTTAAAGGTGACGGTCTGCTCGGAAAGGCCTTCGTGGTCCGTTGCGGCTGCTCCATAAATGGCAGGTGACCCCTAATCGAGCCCTCCTTGTCTCCCATATCCAGACGGGCTTTCCGGTAACCTTCGAGACGGCTGTGATCTTCGTTCCACTGCGTGAAAACTTGGTCTGTCTCAGCATCGATTTCGTCAGCGTTAACGCACTTCCTGAACCAGTGGGTATATGCTTTCTTGATCCCGCACACGTGGTCGAGTTTGGTGGGTGGGTACCAATGCGGATTTGCGGCTTCGCGGGCAACAGTCCATTGGTTTTTAGCGTAATTCCACTGGTCGAGCAGACCCTCGGCTTGTGCGACGACTCTCTTGGCAGTCTCTTCGTCAACACGACCCGATTGGACTTCAATATCGTTGATGAAAATACGAGCGACCGTCTTACCGTCCTCGCCGATACACTTGTCATTTTCGCTGGTGAAGGCGGGTTTGTCGTCACCAAGATACTCAAAAAGCTGTTCAGTGGCGTTGTTCTTGGCTAAAGCCGCATGACGACGTTTCTCATCGAGTTGGTCGTACACTTGTTCGTGAAATCTGTCGATTTGGCAAAGTGGGCAAGAGCTTGGGAGTGTGAAGGTGGCTAGGTCCCAGTCGCCTGCGTCTGTGCAGCTGGGCACGCGTCCGTATTTTGTGTTTTCTTGGAAGGCGGCGCTGCATGTCGAGATGCGGATGCGTTTGGAGCAATCGCAGTCCTCGTATTGAATGTGCTTGAAGATACACATTGCTGCGGGTATGTGGGCTAATCGGTGTTAGTGTCTTGCTCCTTTGGGAAATTGACGCAAGGAAACAGGGTCTTCTATGTCAGGAGCAGTATCGATAATCTTCTGGCAGTTGATTTTGAGAAGCTGCCAGAAATCCATCGATATCGATCTTGATCATGAGGTGACGAACTGCTTCAAGCTAAATGATGGAGGTGAGTCGATTACATACCTTTGTGAGCTCTGTATCAAATTTGCCCGAAGGCTTTAAGCGTATGAGCGTATGTGCACGCTTGTAACAGTGGTTGTATGTATGTGTAAGGTGTGTATGACTCTCAGATTCTTTGATCTTGATAATGTACAAGTTGAGACGTTTGTAGAGTTTGAGCTGAGAGCGTATGCAGAGTGTGAGCCGAGAGCGTATGCAGAGTTAGAGACGTTTGCAGAGCTTGAGTTGAGAATGCATGCAAAATGTTGTTTGGTGAAGAGAAAAAACCGCACGAGAGCAGCAAGATGACTGCAATTTTTTTCCCAGAGGAGCTGTGCTAACATTTAAACCTTCATATTCCATGGGTTGACATCAGAAATCGTGAGTTTGAGTTTCTGACAGCGGAGTAACCCATTTTGTGCCCGACAACAACTGAAAAATCTATTTTGCCCTCTCCACCGGACATGGATAGATAATAAACTCCTAGCGACTTCTCATCATTAAATTGCCAGCAGTTCATCGACATCGATATCGAAGCCGAAACGTTGAAGATCAAAACGGGGCCTTTCGTATTCCACAGGTTGGCATCGTGCATGGTGGGTTTTTGAACCCCGTGGCGGGTCAATCTTGATTTTTATGGGTAGTCAGCCCACTGTACCATGGGAAGAGCAGAGTAAAGGGATGATTCCGGCTTATTCGATCTCTGATGTGGAACAATCCAGCCGGGTATGTCCACGGGCGATGCGAAACTCTAGCCCTCGAAAGTAAAAGGAAGAGAAATACTGAACCATCCACGAAGATAAATCGAGTGCCATCACTTCCTTTCGAGAAGATAATTGTCAAAGTCGGAAGCCGGAACGATGGATTCATTAGATATGACTCCTGAGCAATACTCCACCACAATGGTGTACCTCCAATACGCCTCCTTCCGACAATCTTTATCCAGATTATCAATGGAATAAACTCGTAGCGAATAGGCATGGCCCACTGAAGATGCCCACCCTAAACACTCTCCCTCCTCCCCCAATTGCGTCCGCCCCACCCCTCCACTCCAACCCGTACCCGTCCCCCTTCAACCTCCTCATCCCACATCCTCTCTTCCTCCTTCTCAATCCTCCGATCCGCCTCCGCCTCTCTGTAAACCTGTTCCCCAGTCTCCTCCGGCCCAGGCGTAATCATCTCCTCCACCATCCCTGCAAGCGTATTCCCAGCTTTTAGATTGACCATACTACTCCTTTCACTGATCGATCTACCCAGCGCCTGACGTTTGAATTTGTAAGTGTGGTAGAGAGAGTTGAGGGCATCGGCGTCGGGTTTGAGGAGAGCAATGGTGGAGGCGTGGTAGGTTGGGTAGTCGTGGGTTGGTGTACCGAGCAGTTCAGCTTTTCCTCTGCGTTTGTCCTTTTTCTTGTTTCCTTTTCCAGTATTCCGCGAAGAAGTTGTCTTGTCTCTCGCCTCCTCCTCCCATATGCCCCTCATCCTCTCCATCCTCCTGGAAAATCTATCAAACTTTGTCATCGTAAAGTCCGTCGTCTGCGGCTCATCAAGTCTTGCATCTCGTAACTTTGTTCTTCCCCTCTCCCCCAGCACTTCCTCCCTCTTCCTTCTCGTTTCCATCTTGCCATCAACAATAGTGTTATTTTCGGTTAAATGCGGTCTCGAATTATCCATTTCCAGCTTCGCAATGTCGGTAGTAATTGTTGGTTGTGGAAATGAAAGCTGTTGCTTACTACAAAGTCAACAACAGGAAGGAAATAAATCCTTCATTTGTGTGTTCCGCCAATAGAGGTGGGTGACAGTGTATTCCGTGTTGGCGTGACATTGTGATTGTATGCCATGACGCTGGAATGGTGAAGTGTTGTTGAATTGAAAAAGTGAGGTGTTGAAGTAAGATTGTGTAGTGTTGGGGTGCGCAGAGTTGCTGCTGACATAGTGATGCCGGTGTCAGAATAGTGCCAACGAGGCACAGAGTTGTGTGTTGTTGGTAACATTGTTGAGATGTGGTGCTGAGATGTGGTGTTGTGAGGATTGGTGTGCTGATGAGGAGTGAAGCCGGGTGCACTCGATATTCGAATACTAGAATGACGGCCAATCGCACTCACACTAGACGGACAAGTTCCTTTCGGCCTCTTTCTTCTTCGCCGCAAGCCTGTCCTTGTCTTCTTGCATCGCCCTGATCAGCTTGCTCTTCATGCGGATCTTGTGTCCGTAACGGTAGAAAACGAAGGGAATGGGCACCATGGCGAACTCCAAAGCGGCCAGCAAGGTCCCAGCCCAGTTGGGACCGAGGGCGCGGTACAGTGACGGCCCAGCAAGTGGCAGCGTGCCTCCCAAGACTGATCGCAGGACGGCATTTCCAGCAAGGGCGGATGCGGCGTAGATACCGTAGCTGTGTACGAGGTAGTTGGACGAGTAGATGAACACGGCGCAGTTGCCCGCGCCGAAAGGAACACCCGCCAGGATAGGCACGATCCAGTGGACGTTCGGGGTACAGGTCCAGGCGAAGATGAGTTCTCCCACGGGAACACAGACGGCGGCGATGCAGACAACGCTGACCATGGCTTCGGGTGGGACCGCTCCCGTCTCGGCATCTTTCGTGTGCGAATTGATCATTTTCCGGATGGCAGGCTCGAGCCCGATGACGATTAGAGATCCGAGCCCGATGCCGAAGAAGCCGAGTCCGGAAATTCCCGGCGCCCATCCTCGGCCCTGGGCGAAGACAATCGGGTAGGCGACGAAGCAGAGATACAGGACGGCGTACACCAGCGCGATGTAGATGTCCCAGAACAGACTGCACCTTGGTTAGCTGCGTTCATCAGACGGCAACGTCCTCATCAGACACACCAGATGGGTTCCGTCACCGTCATCACGAATGGCCGGCTCAGATTCAGCTTCAGCAACGGCCACAGCTCTCTCTTCTCGTCGTAGCGACACCACCACCGTCCATCCTCCGTCTCCTTCCGCTTCTTTGCTGCCATCTTGCGAAGAATGGTCGGGGCGTATGTTTCCTGGACGAGAAGCAGGAAGACGGACGAAACACCAGTCGAGATGATTACGATCCAGTTCGTCCACCTCCAGCCCAGGTGTTGATAGACAAAGCCCCCGATTAGCGGTCCGATCACAGGTCCTAGCAGTTGGATAAGAATTAGCATTTGTCCGTCGGGCTCCAGCCTGTCAACTGCCTACCGTTCATGGGCCCGATTGACCAGATGGAAAATGCCAGAGCACGATGCTTTTCGAGAACGATATCGTTGACGGTTCCTGGCGCGTTCGTGATCATGGCGCTTCCGGCGATGGCGCCGAAGAATCGAGAGACGAGGATTGCCTCTAAATTGGGCGCAAGCGCGCACGGAATGCTGAGGATCCCGAACAGGACGATTGCAACGAGGTAGATGGGCCGGCGGCCATACATTTCGCTGAGGGGCGCCAGAACGACGGAGCCCAGCGCGAGACCGAGCATGTAAGTCGTTATGCCGAGAATGGCAAGTGTCTGTTCTTGGATGTGAAAAGTCAAAAGTATGCCTGGGATTCCGCTCGTATACGATGTTGAGTACATGATGCTGTTGACTCGAGTCAGCCTCACGAGTCAGCCTCACGTCCACGCTACGAGACGGCGAGGTCAGCCTCACGTCCATTTGGAGCGTTTCGGCCTTGATTGCGAAATGACTTACACCGTCAATGTCGAATATGAGACGAAGAACAGAACCGCACTTCTGTACCAAAAAGGCCAATTGTGAGGATCTGCAGCATCTCCTTCTTCAAAGTCTATCTCAAAATTGGGATGTCTTGACTCCATCCTCGTGATGCTCTTGACTTCTGCTAATGATTCGCCATCGTTGTAGACATTGTGGCGAGTCGATAAGTGATGGTCGGTGCCATCGGTGTCTTCGGATCCAGACGATGAATGGGTTTGGGTCGAATGACGCTTCTCGTTTGATTTTACGAAATGGGTAGAGTCGTCACTGAGTACCGATGCTGATACTGATACGAGCTTCTCGACAGGTACTGGTGGCTCATGGGGCGCCATGACTGTGATTGAGTTCGAGAGCGAAGCAGCAGAAGACTATCGATGAAGCAGCAGAAGACTATCGATGAAGCAGCAGAAAACTATCGATGAAGCAGCAAAAAACTATCGATGAAGCAGCAGAAACCTATCGATGAAGTAGCAGGAAACTATCGATGACGCAGCAGAAAACTATCGATCAAGAAGCAGAATACTATCGATGAAGCAGCAGAAAACTATCGATGAAGCACGAAAAAAAAAATAGTAGCTCGATGATAATTCCGTTCATGCAGCCCCTGGACAGATCGGCCTGGCTTCCCAGTTACATGCTATGTCATCACTATACCCAGGTAAGATCTCAGGTGTGAGGCGATTAAAGTTTATTAAACCAGGTAATCCAGCAACCAGGAACAGGAAGGATCAGCACGCATGGATGATTATCGAGTCCAAAACGAGCACAGTATTATTAGATCGCTTCATGGATTTTAGACGGCCCAATATGTAATCAGCAACAAGGAACGTGAAGGATCAACACGCATGGATTATCATCGAGTCCAACACGAGCACAGTATTATCAGATCGCTTCATGGATTTTAGATGGCCCAATATGTAATCAGACCCTGCTCCGCTTGTCAAGTCATTAGTAGCTGGACTTGCTTTGAGTTCACATTTATAGAATCTCAAGGTTGACACGCTATACACCTCAAACGGCTCGAACGATGAACTCCGCATTATATATTGAACTTCGTCATTCGAACTATATATGTACAAGTTCCTGCATTTAATTACACGATGAAACTTACGATTCTACATATTTTGAGCTGTTCAGAATCTTTATTACACCAAAATTCCGTCGCTGAGCGACCATGTTGAGCCTCATAAGTTGTGCGAAACGGGTTAGGGCGTGACCTGAACTTCTTGGTTGAAATGGCTAGAATGGCTTTTCAGCCAATCCATCCAATCTAGGCCTACATAACTGAGTCAGATTGATTAAAATGAACGGAATCTACTTCAAAGTCCTATATTAATTCGATCAAATGAATACTCCGCGGCTATTCGAACATAGCTAATCAGAGGCTTTAAATGGCTTTCAATCTAACTATTTTAAAACGGCTAAAATGGGCCAATGGCTATAGCTGGCTTGATTGAGATTCAACTTCTACGTTAGTTTACGCCTTAAAAACTATCTTTTTTACTTGACGACGCGTTATAATGCCTCAACTATCTTACAATAATACCTATAAGCAGGTTATACAGGCTATACTGATAAGAGTAGCCAAGGCAGGCGGCTAGGAATCCTATCCGCCGTTTCCGATTAACAATCCAGCTAAGTGCTGCGTAGTCACCTTAAGATTGGCCGCCTTAAATGGCCTTGAGCGCTATCATTCTTACATTTTTTAACTGCAGCCAATGCATCCAAGAAGTTCAGTCACGCCCTTATTGGGGGTCTTGGCGTGTCACCGCAGTGACTTGGGCCGTGACACAGCTGTTGTGACCCCCAATTAAGTGCTGCATATATATTGCTCCTCGCGGCGGAAAACACCGTCAACCTTGTCTGACTGTGCGAAGAGAGGAAGATTGACCATGCATGATAAGATCAGGGCGCTCACAACTCCGCATACCTCTTCCCTACTCGCCTCCCACTCAGCCCCGTCCTCTTCAAATACCAAGCCCGAAATGTGACCAACCCACTGAGCACAAAAATAACAACAACAACCACTACAAACCAAAAACCCCAGTCACTCCCCCCTGTCTCCAGATAAATCGGTGCGGAGAGAGCAATCGAATCTGCTCCTGCCTCCGCTACCCCTTCCAAGCCACCCAGCCCATCTACTCCGCCGTCAGATGCGTCCCAAGTCTCACTGTAATCAGGTAAAGCAAGAATATTCACAACCAATGCAGTCCACCCCGTGAATCCTTGGGTGCGCTGCCCAGCACCAGTTTGGGGGTTGTATTGTTCCCATGCGAAACCCGTTTGTTGCCAGGAATTGAAGACAGTGTTGATAATATTTTTGCGGAGGGAAATGTAAGTTTGGCGGGCTGTTGTGTTGTGTGGGCCTGGGGTTTGTGATAACTCCTGTTGTTTGATGTTATTCCAGCTCTTCATTCTCACAGGAAGAAGTGGGGAGGGAAGATTTGGGGAGGATAAGTAGAGATAGGGGTTGATCGGACTTACAAGCAGTTTGATAATAGCGAGGTAATTAATATTGATCCAAATAGGACCACGCCAATGATCCTCATCCTTTCCAAAGAGTTCGTCACTACGACTTAAACTTCTCAGACCATGTGGACTCCATAACTCCTCCTCATCCCTCATAAGCGTCAACGTCGCATTCAAATGCGGATGCGTCGCGTTCATGCTCCCCAACAGAAACGGAAGGAGAGAAATGTATCCTTTGTGACACTCAAAAGCCCTCCCTCGACGCAATGTCGTGACATCGCAATAAGCCTGTTCAACCTCAGACCAATGGAAAAACTCCAAGCTCCTCTCAAACGTTTTCTGATGTTCCTTGAAGACCTTAACATCTTTCGTGGCACCGAGATAGTCAGCGACGTTAACGAGGACGTCTGACATGAGAGTCACCCAACTCAAGGCATCGACATGTAAATCATGAGGTCCAGGTGGATTCGTGCGCGGATAATCGTCCATCCCACTCGTTGGAACATGAGCTCCAGACTGGCCTCTCCATCGATAACTGTGGTAAATATGATTTCGTCGCTTGATATAGCTATCCCCCGCTTTCTGTGTTCGGCGCCACCATTCATAGTGTCTCTTCAGCAAAGGATATAGTCTCCCAATGACGATACGGGCGGCGTCGGCTTTGAGATGTGCAGACGACACACCCTTGTATTTCTTCTTCCGAGTAACCATCTTGAGGTACGTGTCCACCGCCAAATAGAGCGTGGGCGGGTTGGCATAGTCGAGGTTCTGGATCTGAAACTGCGCCGGGACTTTACTTCTTGCCTCCGGTCCAAGAATCTGCTCGTGACCGATCCACCCATCGTTATCCGCAAGTGCGAACCAGCTTTTCAAGATATCAAGAGCGAGGTCGAGATCCCATTCCATCACGACGAGGAGGTGGAAGCCTTCGTCCCGTAAAAAGCCACGTGGGAGAAATGCTCGTGAAGGAACCACGGTGAAGAGTTCATGTTTCGTATCATCTCCCGGATTGGCCTTGGAGTCTATTGGAGCTGATGAGCTGTTGACTCGATCATCGCCGTAAAAGTATCCAATACCGCCCATTAGATTTGCGAGTAGCGAGCGAGAGAAATGGTTATAATCTTGGCCAAGTGAGCGCTGGTTTGGGGAGAATACGCGGTCGAAGCGTCGATCGAATTTACTTTTCGACTCTTGGATATAGTGCGAGAGAATCTCGGCTTAACATGTTAGCGGTTTGGTTGCGATTGCGGAACAATTATCGACCTACGAGCAACAGTGCCGAACCGGTTGATGGTCATATGAATGTCGAACTGAAATTATGTTAGCATACATTAAACACATCTTCTTGCGGGTGACCATCTTACACTGAAAGAAGAATCAAAGGTTCGTTCGATGAAGTGTAAAGTTCCGTAACCAGTTTCTCCAT
Organism: Venturia nashicola; assembly: GCA_004522665.1. NCBI lineage: Eukaryota > Fungi > Ascomycota > Dothideomycetes > Venturiales > Venturiaceae > Venturia > Venturia nashicola. The sequence continues at coordinate 61,298 of SNSD01000032.1, forward strand.
CTGTAACGACATGAGACCCGAAGGCCTCCTTGAGGACAAATGCTACTCAAATCATTAGCCATGAGTCGCAAAGTCTATCAGATTCCCCTCACACTCTGCCTCCCATAGACTATCTCTGTCGACCTTCAGGCTCTTCAAAACCGTGCTGCTGTTTTCACCGTTGGTTGTTGCTGGAGGCGGCATCGAAGTGAAATAGTCTTCTTGGTCTTGACAGTGAACAGAGCCATCGGAAGATGAGGAACATTTGATATCGGTCGCCTTGCCATAATAATCCTCCTCCGACGTCCCAACATAAAAAATAACAGTCGAATTCCAATCTCTTCCATCTTCAAGCGGTACTCCTTTGACCCTTAAGCTCCAGTTCTCTGCAGATCGCTTAGGAATCTTAACAAACTCCAAAGTCAAGTTGACAGCATTGCCAGGATCGGAGATGACCTCCACGCCACCGGTCCTGACATCGTAAGACGTCCAACTGTACAAATCCAACTTGTCACTCTGCTCACAAGAATGCCGGAGCTTCCCACGGTCTAGTCTCCCATCTTCTTTCGTTGACCCCCACATAAGACCGAAAGTCGGGCCATACGGGCTCCGAGGTCGGACACCGAAGTAAAGATTTGGTCGGTAAGGACCCCATAGCAGAGCATCATCGACTGTCTCTTTTGCGAGAACAGAACCTGTCAAGAACAACCCAATCACCGCAGAGGTAAGAAGCATTGTGAGATGGATTCCCTGCTAACGCACAGAGTCATGAATCGTAATCCTAAGTCATACAGTCGAGTCGGAAGAAAAGTACCGTAGAGGTGATGACTGGTGCTGCGAAAGGAAAGATGTGTCCAGGTGAGGGAATCTCCTCTAAGCCCTAAAGCATGAGAATCTGGAGGCTGTTATCACAGTACAACGTGATGGAAACTCAATTCCCGCTTCCGGCACTTTGATCTAAACATACCTGCTTCTTCACTGTTCTGCCACCGTGAGATCGGAGAAATCCGGTTGTTGATGGTGATGTTCCTGTTGATGTCTCATAAGCGGAAGGAGATTTGAATTGGGAAAAGGTCGGAAGTGCAGCTTGAAACAGGGTCCCGGACTCCCTGAGATCCCTGCCGTGGTGCTCAAAATGGAAGAGATATCCTTGCATAATAGCTGCATCGAGTATCGTAATTAGTCCGCAATTGCGGGCGGTATTGCGAGCAGAGATCTGCAAGCTCTTGAGATTACGATGGAGATCAAGGAGTCTACTACTTAGAACAATTGAAATGCAGGCAAAGGCCAGCAGTTCGAGCGCATCGGATTTGTATACAGCTGCAAACTTATCTTCTCTTAATCTTCACTAGACTCAAAACACCACCAATATCTCTCAGGCCTTGTGCGTGTTGTTTTGAGAGAAGAGAGCTGGCACAAGTACATTCTCAATGTGAAAATACACGAGCTACAGGACATCAGCAACGAATGAGTGGAAACCAAGTACACCTACACCATTCAAGAAGGGTCGTCGCTCTCCATGGTCCGCTTACCTAGACCAGAAAACATCCTAATCCACGCAGTGGTAGGCAGTAGAGGAGACAGACGCTTACATCGGTACAGATCCAATATCACTACGGACCAGGTGACAGAACAACAAAATCGAGGGGAGGCGAGACAGTTGACCGGGTTCTGGGAGAAGAAAGGCAGCTTGGATGGAGGAGAATGGATAACCAGGATAAAAAAAGGCGTTGGTAAGGACATGACTGGGGATGAACAGAAGGTCGTTGTTGATGCTATGAAGAAATCCGACGACATCTCGGAATCAAGTCCACGTGACCTTGGTTGGGCACTCGAAATCAAGTCCACGTGACCTTGGCTGGACACTCGAAATCAAGTCCACGTGACCTTGGTTACATACCCGGAATCAAGTCCACGTGACCTTGGTTGGACACTCGAAATCAAGTCCACGTGACCTTGGTTGGACACTCGAAATCAAGTCCACGTGACCTTGGTTGGACACTCGAAATCAAGTCCACGTGACCTTGGTTGCACACTCGAAATCAAGTCCACGTGACCTTGGTTGCACATTCACCCTACCAGTACTGATTGAAGTCACACTGACCACCTCATCAAAATCATACCACAGTACAGCATATTTGTGTCTCCAGTTTCAACCCAAGTATTCTCCTGCCAATCCCCATCTAAAGGACCGTAGCGATCCCGCAAGCAACCGCAACGGCAACCGCGGGCTCCAACCAAGCCAAGCCAACCGCCCTTCTCCACCTCCACATCCCATTTCTCACCATCATGCCATCCGATGTTGGCGCGCTGGGCGTGGCGGCCCCGCCGTTGGTAGGTGTACCCTTAACATGACCAATTCCAGAGGGAATGGTTGCATTTGAGGAGCCGGGTGCTCCCGGAGAGGGGGATAATGTATCCCTGTTACGATCATGCCCGTTAGAATTTCCATGTCATTTTGACTCGAGCTAGTAATCTTTTGAGTAATGATGGAACAATGGAACCCTTGAGAATGGAACCCTGATTTTCTCCGTTGCGATATTAGGAACCGACTGTCGATTGCCCCACCTTTGGAAAGATAATAAATTTTCGGACAAATACAATTGACGAACAAAAGTTGTTGGGTACTGCAAGGCCCAGCAGTTATGCGAAAAGTTCTATTTACCACAAAGATATGATGTACAATATATGGGGACATTACACTTGCATTAATTGCTGAAGCCCGCGAGTATAGTCTAACAGTTAAGATGGCTTACTTCAAGGCGAGAATCAGCTCAGCGGCTCGTTCTGCAGCAATCATTGTGCCAAACTGACTCCATTAGCGATGAAATTCTGAACAACGAAGAAAAATATACCTGAGGATTGACCGTAAGAGGCGCCAAAATACTAGAATCAACAACGTGAATATTGCTGGTTCCTTTCACCTGCGTATTGATGTCCACACAAGATCCAATACGGCAAGAACCGCTCCAATGATTAACCTGACCTCTTGTATATTGACTCTGGCTCGTGATATACGCCACAATCTGCTCCTTCGTAGAATTGGCAGCAAGATTTAGTGGCCTGAGGCCTGAAGCGCTCAACCCCTGGAAGATGTTGAAGATGAATTGACCGATATCCTCTCCATCTTGAGGGTCACTGTAGTAGGTCTCCGGCGAAGGACCAGGAAGGTATTTCTCATTGAGGACAACCTTGCCCTTGGATTTGAGCCCCGAAGTGCCGTAGACGTTCAGCGTAATCGTCTTGTTGCTCTGGTAATCACCATAGCCGGATGAATCGATTGTGCCCTGGCAGCCGACCTTGCTTCCATCTGGGCGGATAATATAGTCCCAGAAAGTGCTCGTCTGACTTGCGAAAGAGTAGGGGCCGGAGCGACTGTCGATGTACTGCTGGGCATCTGCCGGGTCGGGATTGGTGTAGCTGTGAACGTATGATTCAACGGTCGGGCCTTCCAACTCGATGAATGTGTTTGGATTGTCGAAAAGCCCGTCACCTACAGCTGTGTTGTCGATCCAACCAGACACGCCGTTGAGAATGCCAGCACTGGTGAGTTTGCTCTTGTAAGCTGGGTCGCCGATGCCAGAGAAGAGAAGAATTTGGGGAGACTGCAAAGCACCTCCGCTTAGAATGACTCTACCGCCTGGATTGAGCTTGACCATTGTCTCAGCTCCGTTGACTATCGCGATGACACCTGTGGCAGTGCTGTCCGTACGAGCCACACGCTTCACACGGGTTTCGATCTGGAGGTGGAAGTTGTTGCGCGCCAGACTATTCTGAAGATAGGATGTTGCTGGACCTCCGCGCTGTCCATTGTTGTAGTTGAATATGGGTCTCCCAAAGACTTTCGTCTTGTCGTCGGCCTGCTCATTGAAATTCACGTTCTTGTAGCCCAAGCCATCAACGAACCACTTCTTAGCAGCATCGTAACCAGACTGTATGTAGAATTTCTTGTCGGCGGAGTAGACGTCAGAGGAGGAGAGGGCTGCGTATACTTTATAGATTGAAGCATTGACATGGCTGGATTTCCAACCGTCAACAAAAAACTCATCCCAATCTGACGCTGGAGGCTGGAAAAATAGGCCAGCGTTGATGGCTGAGCTGCCTCCCACAGTACATCCACCGAAGGCACTGATGGAACTTGTGCAAGTCAGATTACCCTGGTTGGAATATATGGACTTGTATAATCCTGGCACATCGACTTGACTCAGCTCGGTTCCTTTCAACCAATCCGGCTGTTGTCTGCCGCCAGTCTTCCAGTATGATCCACCTCCTCCTTCTATCAAGAGAGTTTTCTTGCCAGCCTCGGACAGTCGATCTGCCACAATGATGCCAGCCGGGCCAGCGCCAACCACGATGGCATCCCAACTATCGTTGGCCCAGTCCGCGAGGACAAGGCTGGCACTACAGAGTATTAAGGATGTAATTAATCGCATCATTAGTAAAGAGGATACGTAGAGAAGGTACAATATCAATGAAAGGGAAAACAGGGAATGAGCGGCAAGGAAAAAGACGGCGAGGCTGTGAAATATAAGAGATGCAGTCGCACAAGGCGACGTCTACTACCGTGGTAGGAATGTCGGGTCCGACAAAGCCACTCTAGGGTCAGAAATGCAGGATCTACGCATGTACGCATGTATGACAGCTTCGTGCATTGTTCTATTGCCTCATAAGCACGACTGGGGTGGAAATGGCTATTAATGGAAGTCATCTTAGCAGCTTATAGCTGACATGTTGGCGAAATGCCTTCATTCGTCCCTCAGTGAGGGGGAGGCCGATGATGGCCGTGTCGGATTGTCCGGTACTGCTAGGATGGGCATTATGCCATGAGAAACATGGCGATGATGGCCGTGTCGGGTTGTCCGGTATTACTTATGTGACGATGGAAGCTTATGTAGAGGATGATGTTACTGGCAGTTCGGATTCCGCATGCTGTGTCACGGGATCGGACAGATGCGGCGCAGACCCGGCATCTCCATTGGCGCCCGCCCATTCACCAAGCACTACCTATCCTATACTCGAGTGCCCGTCACCTCCTCCACACGAAGCATTGGACGAACCATCACACAAAGCATTGGAAGTACTATCACATAAAGCATTGGACGAGCCATCACGCATTGGACGTACTATCACACAAAGCATTGGACGAACCATCACACAAAGCATTGGAAGTACTATCACACAAAGCATTGGACGAACCATCACACCAAGCATTGGACGAGCCATCACGCATTGGACGTACTATCACACAAAGCATTGGACGAACCATCACACAAAGCATTGGACGAACCATCACACAAAGCATTGGACGAACCACCACACAAAGCATTGGACATACCCTACAAGTACCGTGCCACTGGCCCAACAATGGACATCCTACCATGAGGACAATGGCAACGCTGCTTCCATTGCTCGCCATATCTGGATACGTTGGAAGACACGGGTTGGCAGACACGAGTTGGCAGACCCGAGTTGGCAGACCCGAGTTGGCAGACCCGAGTTGGCAGACACGAGTTGGCAGACACGAGTTGGCATTTACTTCTATGAGTTTTGGACAAAGCCATGGCCACATCGTGCATCTGTGGCTCACCTCGTAGACGCCACTGCTCTCTCCGTCGCTGTGAAAGCACGACAATGTGCTATAGATGCTTCGGACTCAGTGGTCTTTGATGGCCGCCAATTGATATCACCTATATTGCCGGACTCAATGGTCTTTGATGGCCGCCAATTGATATCACCTAGATTGCCGGACTCAATGGTCTTTGATGGCCGCCAATTGATATCACCTAGATGGCCGCCCTCAATGGTCTTTGATGGCCGCCAATTGATATCACCTAGATTGCCGGACTCAATGGTCTTTGATGGCCGCCCTCAATGGTCTTTGATGGCCGCCAATTGATATCGCCTCGATTGCGCCCGTCATGTTGACCGTGGGTACTATACTATATCCACGGTACCCTGCAAAGCACTTGTGCGCTTTGACTCCTACAGTCTAACCTTCTCGCTCATTCGCCCTTAAGCTTCTGGAACTTGTTTCGGATCGGCTTGCGGCAATTGGGTGTCAAACCCTCATGTACAGTTCCGCACGCGATACGGGTCTGCCCTCGCCGTCTTTGCTTTGGTGCGCCGATCGTGAGGTTATGATTTCGGTCCATTGCAAGCGGAAGAAAACGTACAGAGACCGCGATTGCAAATGTACCAGGGCATTGTGTATTATTGATCGTTCCAACACAAGACACTGCAAGGTCTCGATTGTAATGTCACTTGGCTGCGTTGCGCGCTCACAACCTCCTTCAAGATTTACTCAAAAGCCGCGATAATCTGCTATTCAACACATTCGCAAGCCTGTATACGCATGATTCCTTTCCGACACGGTTTGAAACATCTACGGTCAAACAATGCAAAGCTCGAGCCCAGCCACTGCACAACCTGAGTCTCGACCATTATGGACTCATTTTCCTCTTCCTGGTCATTACAAACAATATATCCCAGCCTTGTACAGGTCATTCGGGCTCAGTTTGGTGCACCCGCTGTATGAGATTCACATTCAACCCGCAAAACGCTTTTAACGACTCCCGCGTGTGGCGTTTCAGAGCTCTATGCGCTGGAAACCCCAGACTCTCCTTTCGCCAGGTTCAGAGCAGGTGTTCCAAGCCCGAAGATAACGTGCTAACTTACCACTGAGGATGCAGAATTAAGGCTCAATAACAATGGGCTAATCTGCATCCGACAATTGTTCCCGGGAGCGACCCTGGTTTTGTGGTTCGGGCGAGCATATGCCAAAGTTTGGCCAACGACGCGGGTCCTGTCAATTTAGTCCTACCTCTCTCACTTTATTAGGATCATAGTCTACTTGACGGTCGACGAACGTTGGGTTTCTCGGCGTTTTTTTCGTTCTTGGCTTTATACCATTCTTTCATTCCTTTGGGCGAAGTCGTCTGGTACGGCTTACACTTTGTTCATAGCAACGACCATGGGAGAGGAGGATAAGGCTGTCGTGGTGACCTCCTCGGAGCTTCCCCATACGCCACTCGACGAACTTCGGAACAGGCTAACATCATGGGATTTAAACTTACCAGCCGACTATGACCCGAAAAAGAAGTATCGGAACTCGTGGGGCGACGCCGAAAGCAAGCTGAAAGAGGAGGAAGAGAACTCGCCGTACGAGGAGGTTCGAGCAGCGGTTCCGAACTTCGATGAACAAATGCCCGCAAACACGATCAGAGCTTGGGTTCTTGGCATCTCACTGTCTATCTTCGGAGCAGGTGTCAACACTCTGTTCTCGCTACGACAGCCTGCCATTGGCGTCGGGACTATCGTTGCTCAGTTGATTGCTTTCTTTGTTGGAAAACTATGGGCAAGATGGCTACCGAATCACGAATTCAACACGTTCGGACTGAAATGGAACATCAACCCAGGACCGTTCAATGTTAAAGAGCACGCTGTCATTGTGGTCATGGCTGGTGTCTCTTTTGGAACGGCTTATGCTACCGACATCATTCTCGCCCAAGTCTCTTTCTACAAGCAGGACTTTGGCCTCGGATTTCAGCTCTTACTCGTGATCACAACCCAAAGTGTCGGCTATGGAATTGCTGGCATGTTGAGGCAATTTCTAGTATATCCAGCTGCCATGATTTGGCCATCCAATCTCGTTGGAGTAACTTTGATGCATGCCATGCACGAATCAAACGAAAAGCCGGACCCGACAGTCCTAGGAGGATCCATGTCTAGGTACAAGTGGTTCGGATGGGTCTTCTTGGGCTCTTTCCTTTACTACTGGATCCCGGGCTTTCTCGCTCAATTTCTCAGTATCTTTGCATTCATGACCTGGCTCTATCCCCACAATCCAGTCATAAATCAACTCTTCGGTGGAACAACTGGCCTCTCACTTATCCCCATTTCTTTTGACTGGACCCAGATCTCTGGTTTTGTCGGCGATCCACTCATTCCTCCATGGCACGCCATTGCCAACACCCTCGTTGGAGTTGTAACTTTTTATATCATCGGGTCACTCGGTCTACACTACGGTGGTGCGTGGTATGCTAAATTCCTGCCGATGAGTGATTCGGGCACGTACGACAATACAGGCGCCAACTTCAATGTGACACGCATCGTTACTAGCTCACTAACGCTCAACGAGGCTGCTTACAAAGAGTACTCACCTCTCTTCATCTCAACAACATTCGCCATCTCCTATGGTCTCTCCTTCGCAACCATCACCTCCCTCGTTGTCTACACCTGGATCTACTACCGCCATCAAATCATCTCTCAATTCAAAAATTCGCGCGGCGAAAAACCAGACATCCACATGAAACTCATGCTCAAATACCCCGAAGTACCCTTTTGGTGGTACGGCGGTCTCTTCGTGCTCATGTTTGCGCTTTCACTCGTTGTGGTTATCGCGTGGCCGACTGAGTTCGCGTGGTGGGCGTTCATTATCGCAATTGTCTTTTCGACGATCATGACGTTGCCGATTGGGATTGTACAGGCTATCACGAACCAACAGATAGGGCTAAATGTTATAACGGAATTTCTTATGGGGTACATGCAGCCAGGGAAACCGTTGGCATTGATGATGTTCAAGGTATGCTCGCAAATCAGCCTCGCAGTAAGATTGTGAAAACTAATGTTTCAATTAGACTTATGGTTATATTACTGCTTCTCAAGCTCTAGGATTCGTCGGCGATCTGAAATTGTAAGCTCCCTCCCATACCCATACTGCATATGGATTGAGGTGTTGGACAGACCATTAATGTGGATACATAGCGGCCATTACATGAAAATCCCTCCCAGAACAATGTTCACAGCCCAAGTAGTCGCAACAACCGTCTCTTGCTTCGTCCAAGTCTTCGTCCTAAACTTCGCCCTAAATAATATCGAAGGCGTCTGCACAAAAGAACAAAAACAACACTTTACCTGTCCAGGCGGCAAAGTATTCTTCTCCGCCTCCGTCATCTGGGGACTCCTAGGCCCCCAACGCATCTTCTCCCCTGGCCAGATATACTCGGTGCTTTTGATCATGTTCCCCATTGGCGCGCTGATGCCTGTAATTTTCTATTATTTGGCGAAGAGGTGGAAGGGTGGCCCGTGGAAATATGCCATGGCTCCTATCATTCTGGGGGGTGGGGGATCTATACCGCCTGCTACCCCACTCAACTATCTTACGTGGGGGATCGTGGGGTGGTTCTTTAATAAGTATATTCGAGGACGGTATCCGAGATGGTGGAATCGGTTGAATTATTTGACGGCGAGTGGGTTAGATACGGGACTTGCGATTTCGACGTTGGTTATTTTCTTTATCTTTACGCTCAATCAGATCGAGGCGCCGAAGTGGTGGTAAGTATTTCCGTCTGCAGTTCGGGGACTGGAGTGGTTTGCTAATGCCGTGATCAGGGGAAATAATATCGTTCCTACGACCATGGACCAGATGCAGACGGCTGTTCAGGTTAAGTTGCCCAAGGGACAGACTTTTGGGCCGAAGGTTTGGTAGGGAAGATATGCGATTTCAATTTTGTAATGGAGTTGTTCCGACGGGCTTGTTTGAGCCTGTAAATTCGACGACAATGTAACGGCTAGCAAATTGCTTTAAGAAAGGAAGATTGTCAGAATGGTCATCCTGGAATCTATCTTTTGGGAGGGACGGCTCCCACGCCAATTTTGCCCTTGTTCACTGCTACGTATTATGATTATACCCAATCCTCCCGAGTCAACACCATCATCTCAAGATTCCCGTCCTTTCTAAACTGGAGAAAAAGACCCTTCCAAACAGACTTTCTCTTCGCACCCTTCTCCCCTTTAGATTCACTACCTCCACCCGAAACATTCTCATCCTCCACAGGTACCTGCGCCCATTCCTGCCCCTATCCTTTCCCATCTACGGCTCCTCGCTTCTTACCCGTCAACGCCTCACCCTCCTCCCTCCTATCAAAATAGGAAGTTTTTGTATTAACATCCGGTGTATCAGCTAACGTCATCGCTTTCGAAAAATGAGACTCATTCGTTTGAAGTTATAGACGTTGTGCCGTTGGACTTGATGGTTGACGCGGGAATCTATTGTAGAGATCGGGACTCAAGGACGGGGAAAACATTGGGGATGCATGCATCAAGGGTAATGGTGTGATTTCATCTGGGTCGGCGAAGGGATCGTGGATACTACTTGCTTGATTTGCGACCCTATTTGGTTATCGCGAGGGCGGTGTAAGGTTGTCGCTCGAGCCGAGTAGAAGTAGACGTTGGTATATTGGTTGTGGGGCTTCGAGGGCGCTTTCATGTGGCATCGCATATTTTTTCAAAAGTCTCTTTGAGAGTTTCTCTGGTTCTTTTGTTTTAAGCTCCTCCATCTCAGGCTCTTCATTTCGTTCTTTGCTTCAGCTTCATCGGCGAGCCAGTCTGGGTTTGTTCGGAATTTTGGATCAAGCCAGAAACATCTGTCGTCGTTGTTTTTGAGCATTTGTTGGATGGTTGGTGGTCGGACGTGTCCTCCGAGGTAGAAACCGACCCAGCGTATGGCTCCACAGATGGCAACTATGACATAGATTTGTTTGTAGAAGGGGAACGTGATGCAAGCCCAGAAACGGACTTTTATATCGGGACAGCGACGGCATTTCCAGTAGTTATAAATGAGGGGCGGAACAGCGGAGAAAAGCATGAGAAGGAGGGCGTTGCGCCACCATGTTGCTGTTCTTCCTAGAGCGATGATCGTGGGGATTCGAAGCCAATCGATGATGATTGTACAGATGAGGTATAGGAAGGTGAGTTTGTGCCATAGGATACCTTGAATAGTTTTTCTTGGAGGCATGGAGATGATGAAATGTTTTATGAAGGCGAATGACGGCCATGTCGACCCATTTCCCATGACTTTTGGCGTTGCTTCCATCAGTTCAGTCCGGGTCCGAAGAAAGTGGTTGTGGCTTCTGTTGCAAGATACGAGCGAGCGTCGAAGCGGATTCCCTTGCCCATTTCACTGACACCTAAGTCCGCGTTGCAATCTTCTGCGATGAAATCCATGGGATGGTGGAACTCCATCAGCTCAATGAATGCATCTAGTTCGACGAACCAGCCAGCTCCATGTGGGAATTGGGTGCCACAAAGGCGATCCTCGCACAACTTTGCTAGACCAGAGAGATGATATTCCACATCCTGCCACGCCACAAGCCAAAGTGGAAGGCTAGACTGCGCGTCCATTGCATTGATTGGGTAAGCCACTGATTTAAATTTGTCATTGATCATTTCGGTTGGCGTGGGATAATTCTTGGGAATGCAAACATCGTCGTCGACAGTCATGATATATTTGTAGCCTTTATCTCGCGCTGCCAATGCTCCAACAAGCTGAGCTGCGTTCTTTGAACCGATTGGACTCCACATGTAGACGATGTCGGGATGTATGCTTTCAATGTATGATCTGAAGTTGCCTTCTGGGTGCTTGGGATAGCGAGTGCGACCGTTGTCAACGATATAGATATCTTCCGGGCGGAAATGAGGCAAGGCTGAGTCGATGGTTGTTCGCGTTGCCCCGTGATCGGTATCATGACAGGGAATTACCAGAGCGGTTTCGAAGGGACCGTTTGGGCCTTGGTTTTTTTCTCCAGCGTACTCGGGATCTTCTTGTCCTACGTTTCCAGCAATTTCATGCGCGGGTATTCGGGAACGATCTAGGTTCTGCGCATACGGAGATGATGAGAACAGGAAGCATGTAGCTTCTTGTGATTTTCATCGACTTTTCGGTTCAGCGAGTGTAATGATCTGAGAGCACAATACCGGCGATGGCACACTAGACAAAGGGACTGGAGTGTAGGGAGAAGCTCCTAGGCCTGAAGGATGTCTCGGTTGTGATTTGTGGTGGTCTGGCACACTGTTATGGGTGACATCGTCGACGTTCTTGCTGAGGGGGCTCGGGATAGGCCATCCTCGCTATTCGTCTGCTAGAATGTTTTAGTAGGGATACAACGACGTGGAAAGGGCTAGGTCTGCAAGCCATAGCTGTTCCTTTAGGAAATCTGAGATGTCGGAGGCTGTCGAAGGAAGTATTCCCTTGGCAATGTCCAATGGTCGTCCATCCTTGGTAGGGGGGTTCAACAGACCACCACCCAAACTACTCCACCTACCTCACCCTCTCCACCACCCGGTCCACCCCCATCGACCAGCCCTCCGGCGAAATAACCTACACAGAACACAACATCTCCCACGCCTCCATCCGCGTTTACTCCCGCATCCACGGCAGCCCAGGCGCCATCGCAGGAATCTTCACCTACAGAAACGCACCCAAGAAGCCGATATAGAAATCTTCTTGGATCTATATTTTGTTTGTCAGTCAATATTACTCTTGTTTAGCACACTCACTATTTACAAGAAGAGAGTCTTTCACTGATCCTTTAATCCCATATCAAAGAGCAAGAACTCGGCCGGCTTAGCACCAACGCTCTCGATCTCAATTTTGCCAGGGCCCTTAGCACCACTTATGAAAGCACCATCACCCTCTTCCAGAACCACATGGCCAATCTTGATGGAAGCACCACCAGCTTTTGGTTGCGTCCGTCCGCTCATGACAAGCTGTGCATATATCTTCCTCTCTCCTTCGACAACAATATCGTGTGTAACACTATTGCCTGGCGAAAGGATACTAGCGAACATGCTAACATCTGAGTGTGCCGGGATTGGATCGGATTCCTTTTCGCCTCCAGTGTGGCGATCTGTTGATTCAATGATGCGGACGAGGTTATCTTTCTTCTGTTCATCGGTGAATTTGCGAGTAATGTAGCTAGGTTTTAGACCTTTAACATTGGGCTTCGCCCAGATCTGCAGGAAGTGCGTATCCTACGCGTTGTTAGTATTTGATATGAGCGTTCGATAACAGGAAATGACCATACCTGCGTCTTGTTCCTGTTGTACTCAGAATGCCTGATGCCGGTGCCTGCAGAAGTGAATTGCACTTCGCCACGTCTCAATGTCTCGAGGTTGCCCATGGAGTCTTTGTGCTCGAGTTCGCCGGAGACAATGTATGACCAGATCAGGAATTCCGCATGGCTGTGGGTGCCGAATCCTGTTCCTTTCTCGACACGATCCTCGTTGATGACGCGTAGGGGACCGAAGCCTTCGTATTTGGGGTTGTAGTAGGAAGCGAAGCTGAAGGTATGGAAGCTATATAGCCAGCCATGGTCAGCAGCACCACGGTCGTTCCACGGACGTTTGACAATCTTCATAGGCGAAGAAGCGATGGACATATTGCGTGTAAGGGTAGAGGTCTTGGGTAGAGTTCGGGGAAGCGATGTGCGTAGAGGCGAGAAGAAAGCCAGGGTGACGGCCAGAAGTAGTACTAGAAGTCCTGCTGTTGCTGTTGTTAAAGTAGAAGTAGGCTTTGAAGGAGTTACTGAGGCTTGAGAAGATTGGGTTTCTTTGGACATTAGAAAGAGGGTCAATTGGATTCCGGGGACAGTTATATAGACGAGAGAAAGTGATTCTCGAAGGTGTTGGACGAGATATAGAAGTGGATAGTTCTTGGTCCACTAGATTAGTTAGCACTTGTATAAACATTGGTAATGCTTTGTGATGGGTATTGGTGAGTACTACTTACCGTGTAACTACCACCGCAGCAGGCGTAGTCCGAGTCCCACAGGCGTAGTCCGAGTCCCACAAGCGTAGTTCGAGTCCCACACGCGTAGTTCGAGTCCCCACAGCAGGATTACGAGATGATGAGAAATCAAGCGCCCCTCTGTGGCTGTGTCCCACAGTCGTCCAATCATCGTAACCGTCTACTGTCTATGTAAGATAAATACGAGTATGATCAAGCATCAAAAATCATCTTCAAGTTTGCCATCCTATGCGTCCTTCCATTCCCATCTGAACTCATGGCATCGCTCTGAGCAAGCTTTACCAATCACCGATTGAGATTCATCTTCGAATCCGAAGTCATTGCTACTTCTAGCTTGTTCTGGGGGTAATCTCGCTCAATGGTCACGTACAATCATTACATCTTTGCTAGAATGGTACGCTGTATTTTTCCTTTTTTTTGTTCTATTGTCCACATGAATCCCGTAGGCCTATAAGCTACTCAAAATCAAAACTAGTATCAATATCCCTTGCTCTATATCACTCTTGAATATAACTTCTGCTGTCCAAACTCAACTCCCTATCCATCCCGTCCATCTATACGGTAATCCCCAAATTCTTAAGCTGCTGCTTTGATCCCACTTCATTGTAAGCTTACGATGGTCCGTTGTACTTTTCACTCAGTGAAAAAAATCTCTCTTTCCACCTCGGGGATCGTGCGACCAATAAATACTGCTTTTTTGCAGTCCACCAGTAATCGCGGAGAGGATTTCCTGGATATTGATGGAATCGAAGAACATCGCGATTGCATAGAATACCAAGACCCTGCTTCGTTCTTACAAGGTCGAAAGCCACAAACGCAATCTTCTCCTTAGAGGTGAGCTCTCTTCCGCGCCTCACTTGCTCAATCTCGAGTCTGGCTTTGTTGTCTCGGTGTTGGGCGATGAATCGCACGTAGATTTCGTTTCTTAGCGCGAGAACGTCCCTCCAAGTCTTTCCGGCTTCCAGCTTCCATTCGTCTGTGATCTCGTCGATGACTTCCGGGACAATATCCGAAGGCGACGCGTACGACGCATATCTGTACCTACATTCTTTTTTTGACTGAAGCTCGGTCCGGTATAAAATGACATCCTGGAAGAGCTGGAACATCCAAAATGCGTTATTAAACAGCTCGGTGGTAAGGCTGTCAATTCGATCCCCACGAATCTTGTGTTTCCACGACCAGGATTCGAATGTGATCGATCTGTTTCTTTGCGCTTCTGGGCAAAACTCATTGTTCTGAACAGCGGATACCAAAGTCATGGTCACGCTGGCAAGGGCACCTAGTGAAATCGGGTATTTGGACTCATCCATGGAAAGCTTCGGATCGAGCGCAAGTCGGAAGAATTCGTGGATATCCAGAGCGCCCTTGGACCCTAGTGATCGTAAGACGCATACGGAGCGGACCAATCGCCGTGTAATCGCATTTGCGAATGCTCGCTTCAAGGCTTGATTCGGCGGTAGACTGAAAATGTCCACGAAGAGGTTGAAAACAAGCTCGTTGGGTGTGTGGTGTGACATGATAGCTTTTGGATACTTGATGAAAACCCGGCGAGCAGTTTCGGATGTGATGATAAGGTTTACCACCGATGGAAGATCACCGATCTGCTCCATGATATTGATCACCAGGTCCTCAGGCAGCTCTGGGAAGTTGAATACCAATGCTTTCAATGGAGCCGGGGAGATGGTTTGGGTCTCTTGGCGATTTTGGGGCTTCGTTTTCTTGGTCGGGCTGGAGCCGGTTGATAAGAGACCATCGTCTTCCGCTCTTCGTTTGCCGTTGTTATTGATAAGGTATGTGGGGTGTGGCGACACAGGCAAGGAAAGCCCGTTCCTGATGTTGGTGACATCCATGAGATCAACGGCCGTTGATTGAGATGCCACTATATTCGGGATTCGATGAGATAGTATAAGCAGCTGCTCGGCACGATGGTTCAGTTGCAGTGCGATCGAACAATAGACTGGTGTGCTGTGTCTCGAAATAGTTGAAGATCTTGGTGATTATATTTCTTTGATGCGGAGAAGTTGCGAGACGACGACAATTTATATCTGCTGCCCAGACCAAAGCGATTCCATCAGCCAAAGCGATAGCCAAGATCTCGCTCTGAGCTCCGCGTCAGTCAGCAATTCTCCATCTGCAAAATCTAATCTGCATCAGGATCTGTCCAGCATGCTTTTTTGTGTAGTAGCCTTTTAAACTCGCTTTCGCGACTTGGTAATTGTGGTGAGAATGGATGAGATAAATGTCAGTGGTTAAACCAGACTCAAATTTTGGCGTAGGCAGTTGTCAAACCACAAAGTAGAACTTACGTCTGCATCGTCCCCATACAATGAGCTCCTCCGTTCCCAGCATTGGATGCACTTCCAGCATTGGATGCACTTTCGAGACCAGACGGGAAAAGCATGGTAGGAATACGTAAGCATTCGTACCCTAATTGAACCAAACTTAACTATCGGTGACACGTAGCTGTCAACCCACAAAGCGACTACAAGTGACTCACACGACTAGCGCGATATAGATGTCGAAAACATTAAAACACTATGAAAACATCAGCGCATCACACCAAAGTAATTATAACGAACCGCCTGTGACTGTGTGTGCCGAAGTTGCTTATATAGATCTCAATGACATGCAAAACTTGCACGCCACGGCAGCTGACGAATGTTCTGCTGCAAGGCACAGCGTCAAGTGAACATGGGAGCACAAGACCATGGACCAGAGAGGCTGGCCGTCGATTTCATGGCAGTAACAATCAACGAGCTGAGCGAAATTGGACGAAGCAGTGGAAGGCGCTTAGTAATTGGTTCGATTTTTCGCGAGCCCAATATTGTAGCCGGTTTACATTACCTCTATAAAAACTTGAAAAGCTTATCCTTAAGCCGTTTCACGGATGGCGGCATCAATCCAGTGCCTCGAGGGCAATACTATGACAATGGCCAAGGACACCGTAAGCTTCGATAGCTTCTCGAGATTACCAGAAACCTGTGACTATTGTTCGGATTTGGGACATATTTCCCGATTTAGGTTCATCGAAGGCATGAATCAACGCGCCCGCTGTAAAGGCTGCCAACCAATTGGAGATATATGAACAAATCAAATCCCTGAAGCTGATAAGCATGATCATCAGGCACGTTTGGCGCGTCGAGATTAATCGCGTCATGATCGGCGACCAAACACAAATCCCTGACCGCGAACGAAATTGGCAGCGCGAATATCGAAAATGTTCGGATCCAATGTACATGCCCATAAGCGCTGCCAACAAGCAAAGAACCAGGAAATACCTCCTCTTCAAGATTGAATGAACGACAGGCCAGACAATCAGTGCCCATGATACAGCAGGTCTTGATGAAAATTTATTACCACAACCCTGCAAAGAATGTGTTGTAAAGGTGCTGCTGAACGCGGATGCTCAAGGAAAAAGTCACTGTATCATATCGCCATCTACGTCTGGCAGTCCCATCTCTACAATGCAAAGAAAAGAAGGGAGAGGCAGGAAATAAACGACGATAGCATGCCTATCTCTTCATCATGCCGATGGCGCCGCCAGGATGGTTCTTTCTGAACACGGCGCCAGTTCCGGCCTGGTGTATCTTGTCCGCCGTGGTCAGAGCCAACATGTCTCCCACGGCTGTAGCAACGGTGGTGGAAGTTGTTGGAGCAGAGACACCAAAGGTGCTCTCCTCGGATTCGTGGATTGGAGCGGGGAGGAGGATCGCGTCTGGTCGGTCTGCTAGGAGGAGACATCCTGCAGCTTCGATGTGGGAGGTAAGAGCTATGATGGGGATGTTGAGTGGAACGTGCGAAGAAACCGTCATAAGTTCTGGTGTCTTTCCAGAAAAAGTGATGAACAGTAGGGCATCATTCTGTATGCGACAAAAGTTAGCGATTACAAGCCAACGAGAAGAGATGCACGACAGGATTTGAAGAAACGTACGGCACGGATGTCACCGAGATCGCCATGTACGGCCTCAGTTGCATGGAGCCAGGTACTCGCGATTCCAAGACTCTTCATCGTCGCGACAATCTTCTGTCCAATATACCCGCTCTTGCCCACACCGCAAACCAGCAGCTTCCCTCCCGCCTCGGTGACCTTAGCAATGCAATCTACCGCCCTCAGAAGCCCGCTTCTGGCCGTGGGATCAGTTTGGTAGAGGTGTGTAACGTAGGATAGCGCCGTGGCTTCGGTCGACAGTATGTACACTGCGCGCTCAAGCATGCGCGCGTTCTCGGGGTCATCGATGGTTGCGGGAGGTGTGATGGGCACTTCAGATCGCTTCCTCTTGCACTTGCGAATGTCTTTATCCTGGAAAGCGTCCAGCGCCTCTATATCGGGCGAGATGGGCAGAGCGGGAATAGCCAGGCTTTCGAACTGAGGGCTGACAAATATCATACTCATACTGGAAGAGATGTCTGGCGGGAGGAGGGTTTGGTTCAGTACTTGAGATCAGATGAATTGGAAGCTCCCGTGTCGGTCGCCGCGCGTCCAAGACGGCCATGGCAGCAGTTTGTTTCCAGCCTACCACTGGAGGTAGGGAGACGGATGAATACGGAATCTGCTGGAAGCTGGAATTCTTGATTCATGTGGTGTTGGAATCACGGATAAAGTCAACCTCGATAACGCAATCAGAGCTAGGCCAGACATGGCCAATGATGACCGCCACAGACTCGAATTACAGGGCACAGGCCGGAGTCTCGTCCGGTGATTGGCAGATGGGCTCCAGATTTATAATCATGACGATACACGGTACCACTCCCGCTGGTATTCATTGGTTGGTAAGCTAATGGACAGCATCTGAGGTCACTGATTGGCTCAGTCAGCATCCCTACTAAAGGCCTGTATTCATTGGTTATTGAAATGGGGCGCGCTGGTACAGGCACAGCAGGGAACGCCACAGCAGGGAACGCCACAGCAGGGAACGCCACAAGACCTTCCTTCTCTAGTCATCTATTCTCATGCATTTGTGTACATATTTCCAGATGGGCATGTCATGGCGGCAACCAAGTCGTCGTACAAATTATCACCTCCCAACTTCTTCCTTCCCAATGCCTTCTTTCAATTATGCTAAACTGCAGCAATACCCAAGGGGGTCGGTTAGAAGACGCAGCATCATCCTTTCATTATAGGGGCAACGTACCTTGCCAGTCCACAGCAGTGGGCTCAAATTCCGGCGGGACTCGATCCATGATGACTATTTTTGTTGAAATCGACGGTTGTCGTGTATGTTCGTTCGGGTGGTGAAGATTGTCGTACTCTCTCATGTTCCATCGACTGGCTGCGGGATCCGTGGACAACGATAAAAACAAAGGGACTCACCTCTATGTACCCCATCTGTCTATTGCCCTCCAACAACCAAGCATTTCCACTTCACTCATCTTCTGAATCCGAAGGCCCGTAGGGGACCAACGAAGGTCCCTCCTTTGCTCGTTGCTCCTCGTCTTCTGTTATGATACCGTTAGCGAATATTCATCCGACACCGATGATGGGCATTTCGAGACCCAAGATCGAAACGCCAAGCCGAGCTACATTCCACGTCGATCCATTGTTCAGGCGAGGATATGATGCTCCTCTTCCTGATTCTGAAACGACGCGCATGTAAGATACGACAATAATTCGAACATCTCATTGGTAACAAAATTATTATGCCCACTCAGTAGGGTGCTAGAGATACCCTTAGGGCTCAGCGTCCTGGTACTGGAGGAGATGATCATCAATCTCGCCCTCAGTTACTTCACAACGAAAATGGTGTACATGTCTTTACAGGGCTGACGGGTCAACTTACTCGATGTGTCGGATGGCTTCATAACCACAACTCCTGTGCCGATCTTTCTGCGAGTGACAGTTCTGCCCATGAGCTTGGAACGGAATCTATTCGGGTCGCGCTTCCTGCCCTTGACTCCCACAGTATCCCAGCCACGGAAGGACTCTTCCATTCCAGCAATTTGACGCTTGGAAGCTTCCTTCAGGCTCTGGCTCGGCATCATGGCCTTCCAAGCTTGGTCACTTATCCCAGCTGGTCGCTTCGAGGATTTGAAGGAGGTCTTATCAAAGACTGATCGAGAATTGGCGAAGCGCTCTTCATCGGCCAAGACCTGGGCTGCTGTTTGTCCAAAGGTGATCTTTCGTGCTTGCTCGCCATCGGCTGTTGTGGCTCCCGGAATCTCGAACGGGAGGCCAGATCTGTTTGCGATCGCTTCTCCTTCCTGACGCACCCTGTCCCTCTCCCAGCGTCCACCTTTGCTTTCGCGGTTGTACTTGCGCAATTGAGAGTTGATTCGGTACGGGTTCTCCCATTGGCGCTCGCTGCGCTTCTGGAGTTCTTCGATGTCGCTGGTCTCAGTTACGTCCTTACGAGCTGCGTAACGTGCGGCCTCCTGAGCTGCGAAAGGGTCCTTTGAGTTGCTGTAGTCCAATGCCTCCCCAACGTCTCCTCCTTCGTCCATGCTTTTGAAATCGTGATCCTGACGCCGTCCTCCGCTGACTATCTTGTAGGTTTGGTTCAGAGGGTCTGTGGTGATAACAATGGTCTTTCCGCAATCGGCGTGCTTCAGCTTGAATTCGTAGATGGGTGTGGTAAAGAATTTGCCTGTGGGTTTCTTGGTTGCGTTGAAACGTGAGCCTTGGTCGATGATAGATTCTGGATAGCAGCCGGAACACCAGATCTTGAATGGCATCTCAAAACGCACTACAGTAGAGCCATCTACGGCGCGTGGGCGTGTGTCGTTGTGCTTGTTGAAGGCGGCGATGTGGTCATGGGAAAGTGAAGGATCGAGAGAGGCGGGCGGCATGTAGCGACCCATATTGAAACCCTGCATTTTGATAGCGTGGTGATGTCGAGGCTCTTTGTGACGCGTTGTTTGTTGTTGTCTTCGTGTTGGTATGGTGGTCTTGGGGGTATTGAAGTCGTGGAATCCACCTGCAGAGGGTGCGGGACTGGAATCCAAAGTTGCGGATATCGCGCCAAGCAAACACCTACCTTAGCTAACCACCTGCACGGTGATGGGCCAACCCAACCCTACCAACATAAACCGCAACATCGAATTCTTTCTTCGATTCTTCACACAAACATGTAAAATCTCGGCCGCTGACCTGGAACAGGAACAGGAATCGTCATGGATATCCTTCTCTCCAAGGTAAGCTCATCCGTGCCTTTGGGTCCTCGCTACGAGTACGCTCTCGGTCCACAGCGTTCTCCCAATACTCGGTCCACAGCGTTCTCCCAATACCCGCTTCACTCAGCGATTTCTCCCAATACTCGCTTCACAATCCCATAAACCGACAGAGCACTATTAACAACCAGGCATCAGGTCACGCAAGGTGCTGTCAACTATGCCATACGATCGGGAATCACCATCACAAGTGGTTTTGCCATCCAGCAATGCTCTCGACTTCTCAGGAACGTCAAAGGCGATGATAGACGGAAGATTTCGACATTGCAACGTCGCCTCGAAAGCAAAATCAGCATCATCTCTCCTGCCATCGATATGATTGAACTTATAGCCGCACGGGGCAATACGTCGTTGGAATCCGCAGTCTCGCTGACAAAGGAACTCCGGCTTGAAATCCAAAACCTTGGCGTACGTCTATCAAAAGCAGCAGCGGATGAAGAACTGTCGCGCAAAGGAAGCTCAAGGGCCAAGAGTCGAGAGCAGAACGACCTGGAGCTAGACATCATTGTTGGTGACATGGAGCGTCTTCTAGCACGGATTGAAGATGCGGTTCCGCTCATCAACCTCGCCATCACAACTTCAGGTGTTAGTCTTTCTACAACCTTGCCGCCCTCCGTGTCGCCGTCCAGACTGCTGCAAGCCAGCACGTTTCTTACTTCTGGAGATGCAAACTACGCAGCCAGACCAGGGACTCCGGTTGAAGTCGGTCCAGTCTTCGTGCTTTCGGTGTATATGCTGTTCACTGCGCATGCGTTGCGACCACATGACTCCGAGGGTGTCCGCGAAACCACATGGCAAGAGGTTATTCACAAAGCTCGTGTGAAATTGATGCGAGTCCCACTGGATAGAATCTATGATCTACCTGGGTCTATGTCGGAAACTTTTGGCCAGTCGGTGAACGGCGCGTTACCGCGTGACGACGGCTACTTCCCCACCGATGTGCCTTCGCAAGGCAAAGCTTATGAATTCGGCTACCAGCTACTGATCGTAGAGGATTTCGATGATGATCGTATGCACGATGAACATGAGCAAGAGCCGTTCCAAGATGTCGCTCGTGCAGGCATCCGAGAAGTTATTCCGGTTCATCAAGTATCGAAACTGTTTTATGCCGATACTGGTAAGATATTGAACATCGGAAACGAAGGAGAAGCCACCAATCCGATTCTTCTCGTAAAACGCGACGTGAATGCGGAACCGCCACGACGCATGATGCAACGCCAGGACACTGAGCCCAACGAAAAGGTTTCACTTTCTACAGAGGTCGACGAGGAACGTGCTGCAAGCGAAGATGCAGATGAAATTGAAGATGAAGATGGACCCGATGCGCAATTGAGACGAGAGTCTTCCGCCGCATTCGAGCCGCAGTCGCCTGAAACTTTGGCACCAGACTCCCCGAAGCATAAAAAATGGTCTTTCCCACCGAATCTGGATCCAGAATGGATGGCGTTGGAAGTCTACCACGAGGCACCAGACACAGATGACGAAGAATACGATACCTCAGCTGTTGATGATTCCTCACCAGCTGCGAAGCCTTCATTCTCTCCTCTCGACCCTCTCACTGCCGCATTCAATAGTCTACGATTCCGGAGTCCCACCCCTACACCATCACCGGGGGCTGAAAACTTCAGAGGAAGTCAGCTGGTCCACAAACCGGCTCTTCAACCGCCAGAGAACATACTCCCAGTCAATACTCCATCTCTACCCAACCTTCGTTCATCTCTCTCACTTCTCGAGCTCTTGATCCGCCTTACAGCTTTGCAGCAGTTCCAGCAATCGTCTCATCTCGCCATCACTGACGAGTTATTAAATTTCTTCCTTCATGATTCGTCTACCACTGGTGCTGGCGCGGACACAGAATACCGTAAGAAGGTTCGCCGTGACGCTCGCCGTCGAGTAGGTTTCGATCCTTACGACGAGAGTCCTATCAAACGCCGTGGCGAGGAATACATCGATCACTATGGAGAGCACGATCAAGCAGGTTGGAATGAGAGCCATGACTATGACGATGGTCCAACAGGTTTGTTGTCCTCTCACCTTCAATGCTGAAATCACATCTGACTCAAATTAGCAGGGGATTGGCGAGAAAGCCCACGCAGTGCATACTCCCGTACAGCATCGAACCGCAACTCTCCAGGTCTCACATCACCGCCTCCTAATTCCTCACCGTCATTCAGAAAGAGCGTACCACCACTCAATTCTGGTAGCCCAATGAGACAACCGACCTTTGGACGATCAACTGCACCGCAGACGCCGCCAAAGGGTAGGCCAGATGTTTTACGACGGGCAACCATGCATGGGAGGAGTCCATTGGGTAGGAATGAGAGTGATTCAACATTTGGGACTAGTCCGAACACCACTGGATTGAATGGGGCAGGGCAGCAGGATGTTGCACAGCAATATTGATACCAAGAGATGCATGTTGAAGAGGAGAGAGAGAGAGAGAGCGAGCTATTTTTTGATTTTCGATACCCAAGATTTACGGCATTTCATGAGATTAGCTTCAGTATGATTATTTTAGGTTGTTTTCTCATGGCGGTGGTATGGAAGTATATATATTTATTGAACTATATATGTGCACGCAAACCCCAAACTTTTCATGCCTGTCTTCCACTAAAATCTGCGGCGGAGCTCGTGTGGGAGGATTGGGTAAGGAAGGATTTGGTAGGCCCGCTTTTCGGTCGACTATAGAGTAGTAGATGCGTTGGCACTTCCAGTAAGGCAAACTGCCGTCGTACTTGATTTGTCTTGTAAGCGAGCTCTGGGAATTGCTTATCATATATACTTGATCTAAGTAAACAGCTTAAATCTTTCCTTGCCGTCACTGAACCGCCTTGAGCATCAATATGTGGATACTCTCCATACCAAGAATTTCACCTATTTCCCTTGCAAAAAGGAGACTGACACAGGATCGCTCGCATTTAATGAGCGCATAATATCGAGGTTTTTTACCAGCCAACTATCTGGTCCTTGGCTGACCATAGATCGACAAGACATTGTTTATAGGATGGAGTATTGGGGAAGATTGTTAGAGCCATGGTTGACTATTTATCTCACCTGAAGAATGTGATCAGCTGAGATCAATGGCAGACCACTATCTTTGCAAGGAGAAGTCCTCGAGGTGATGAGGACAGGGACCATCGTGTTTGTTCATGATTTACGAGATATCAATACCCATCCAATCCAACTAAGTTTCCCACTTTCTCAGCAATGTCTTTGAAAGATTCGGCTCTTGCGCTGCCTGGTTCGGCAACAACAGTTGGTTTGCCCTCATCCGCGTCTTTACATATCCTCCCATGCAAAGGCACATCGCCCAGGAATCTGACATCCATCTCTTTGCATGTTTTCGTGACACCCTCAGTGCCGAAGATATGATCTTCGTGTCCGCAATTGCAACAGGTGAAGAGAGACATGTTTTGCACCATTCCTAAGATGGGTACTTCTACTTTCCTGAACATTTCTATTCCGCGGACCGAATCTTTTAGTGAGAGGGATTGAGGTGTTGATATTATGACTGCGCCGGATAGATGTAATTGTTGCGTTATTGTTAGCTGGATATCGCCTGTTCCTGGAGGAAGGTCGAGGACGAGAATGTCGAGACCGCCCCAGTCTACTTCGTGGAGGAGTTGTTGGAGGGCTTTCATTACCATGAGACCACGCCATACGATTGGAGATGCTTCGGAGATGAGATAGCCCATGGACATTGATTTGAGGCCATAGTTCGAAAGTGGAATTAATTGGTTATCTAGGGCACATGAGTCGAGCCTTTCCAATGCACAGTAAATGTCGGGCTCAAATACTTGCGGAAAGTCTTGGTTCTCCCGAAAGATTTAGGAGAGTTGGTATTGAAGGGCCGAAGATATCTGTATCCAGGATGCCAGTTCGAAGGCCTCTTTGAGCAAATGAGAGGGCGAGATTGACTTTGGAGGATCATCAGCCATTGATGCTCAGGTCCACTGGTGTTGTAGATGTACCTGCGATTGTCGATTTACCTACTCCTCCTTTCGCAGAAGAGACGGCTATTATCTTCTTCACATGTTTGATATGTCGTTTCTGTGGCAGGCCTCTTTGCATTCGAGGCATAGTTGGTGGCGCTCCACTCCGTGGGAGTCCCTATACAACATCAGCGTCTCCTTGAGTACTGGATTGACACTTTTGATATGTACCAGGGGATTCTCATGGTGTAAAGCTCCTAGTGTTGAGAACAATCGCGGCCTCATAATTTATGGGGTGTTGAAGGCTACGAGGTACTGTAGGCACCTAACTACTGCGAGGCTTTCATTGGGGTGCAGGCTGTATATCTGAGACCGACGGGAGGCTTGATGGAACTTCTCAGAACGCTCGTCCGGTTGGTTCGCGTCCGCCAAGATTTCTCGCTCTGCTGAAATCTTTCTGGAGGCATCTTCCCCCCGAAAACAATCGCAAAAATGTCCAAGAAGGCTATGAAGGCTCGATCGTGTGCTGACCAATTTGCGGCCTTGTATGAAGTACCAAAAGGTTGGTGTTCGTTCAAACAGGTGCGCCGACCGCAATACTAATCGAGATGCAGATTTTGACCCGGAAGATGGGAACGGCCATCAGACTGATAGCGAAGGAGAAGAGCAAGCTGGAAAAGACGACGAAGCTCGAGCTCACTATGAGCCTGTTGGGTATGGAAGCCGTGCCATCGCTGCTATAATCGCATATTGATTGTACCTGTAGAAAGAGTAAACTTCGCAAGCAACCTGAAGCTGTCACCCTCGGACAAGAATACTCTGGAGCGAGAATAAGCCGCGATGCCTTGGACGGTAGCGAGGAAGATGAGTTCGAAACTTTCAACAACCTACGCGACGACGAAGCGAGCGAAGAGGAGGACGAAGATCTACACGACGACTCCCAGGACTCGGATGATGTAGATGAGCGTCATGGCTTTGACGACGACGACTCGGATGAAAATGTGGGTTCAGATGACTCGGATGATACATCTGGCACTGAGTTCAGCGACGAAGATGCTGTCCCACCACGTCCCTCGAAATCAGAGAGCAACCCAATAGACCGCGCTGAGCTACGGAAGCTTATGGTACAGGATCAACAGAGCGTCGCGACTACATTGACCGAAGGCGCAAAGGCGGATTCAGAGAAAGGGAAGGCGGTTCGGGCACAGAGAAGGGCATTTGACACTCTACTCAATACCAGGATAAAACTACAGAAGGCTCTGGTCGTGGCAAATTCTTTGTCTGCCATCGACATCGATGATGACGATGTTAGGCAATCGACAGACGTGGTCTCTGCTGCTGAAGATGCAGCTTTGAAGCTATGGAACAATATCAACTCCCTGCGAACATCCCTCCAGTCCTCGCGAACTGGGTCGAAGCGATCGCACTCAGAATATACTGCCGAATACCCGCTCTCCACTCTCTGGGAAGATACCGAGCGATATGAAAACTCTCAAGCCCAACATAGGAATTCTATTCTGAATTTTTGGTCGACAAAATGTCGTGCTACTGGCAGCGCTGCGGCAACACAATCCCAGAATCGTCTGAATCAGTCGGTACAGGGACAGCAGCTCAGTGATGTTTTGACAGGCCAGCTATCGGACATCTCCCGTCTCGTCTCGAAAACCAGACTTGCACGCTCGTGTGCGCCGATACAAGCCGCTGCCACATCGAGGAATGCAAAAGCAGTAGAAGAGAAGGAGGATGCTCTACCCATCTACGACGACGCCGACTTTTACTCTACTCTTTTACATGGTCTGATCTCCCAGCGATCCTCGGAGGCTACCACTTCTTTAGGAAATCTGAATTTGAGCATGAACATGCAACCCTGGGAAGCTGCCCGACAAGCAAAAGTGAAAAAGGTGGTAGACACAAAAGCAAGCAAGGGCAGAAAATTACGGTATAATGTTCACGAACAGATTCAAAACTTTATGGCCCCGGAAGATCGAGGTGCGTGGGGCGAGAGCCAGGCTGAAGATTTGTTCGGAGCGTTGTTTGGGAGGAAAGAAGTGTTGGGAGAGGTTAAGGATGGCTTTGAGGATGAAGAGATGGATGATTTGGGAAATCCTGGAGATGGATTGAAGCTGTTTGCTGGGGCTTAGAAATGAGAAGAGGGGGGCTGGCCTTTACTTGAATCAGCTGTCGATGCCGGCTACCTTTTACTCACAGCGCTTACCCACAGCGCATACACCTTCGATGGTCGCGAACTCTAGAGTCATGTCTTCGGTTCGTAGTGAGATCGATACCTTACTCAATTGTCAGTGGCCATTTCCTGTTTGCTACTGGATCCCGGTAATAGCGATTTTGAAGACCACAACTTCAACATCTGACCTCTTTTTTCAACAGTCCCTGACATGATGGACCGTTCTGACTTTGGAATTCGCTGTCATGCTTATCAGGATTATCGCAGGTTCTGAGCAAATGAAATACGATAGCGATTATGAATTGTTCAGAGAGATCAAAACAACCTAGCACGCAAGCAAGGGGCGCCGTTCTTGGTCCGGCGGCCTGCGGTCACTGTAAGGAAGACGAAGCATAATGGTATTGTTCTGCCCCTTACGTCTGTTGAAATTTTACGTGGTACTGGTCCCACTTTCGAGCAACAGTTCATGATCATACTGATCCAAAGATCGCTATCGCTACATTCCTGGACATTGGATTTCGATGTCTGTCGATTTCGACTCCGGGCTATGGGATTTTGCCTGATCATGCTACGTTAAAGGTATATCAACTCAATGGAAAGGTCAAAGGGCTAAGCGATGGCCCTGCAGTGTTCTGGATCAATGTGGTCCGTTTTTTTGGCTTCGATCCCAGATGCGATTGATTCCGATGCCTCTATTGGCTCATCGAGAAACCAACACGCCTGCATATCCTGCCGTGTCTCCAACATCGTCTTTTGGGAGCTGTTCAACCACACCACTTTCAGCAACCCAGAAGTGGATTGGGCGTGGCTTGGGATGCCTCTGAGGTTATTGGTCGTTAGTGGAGCTTTCTTGCTTACGACTATTGTTAGGAATGGGAGAAAAGGTGGGAAGAAAACGAATGGGTTGGGGTTGTTAGTTGGAGGGTTGCATGATGATGGGAGCGTGCGGCGGGCTAGTGAGTGCAAGAGTACGATTGTGAAGAAAGTTGAGGTTGAGGTCGTAGAGGTCAAGAAGGCGAAGGTGGGTGTTATGAAATGGAAAGACGCAGCACTCTGGGGAGCTTCAGCCAAGCCAAGATGGGTATGTTATTGAACAATTGATTCTTGGTGGTCTGACAATGGCAAGTGAATCCTATTGTCAATGCCTGAATGGACGTCTGTTTGTATTGTTCCTACTGTCGCAACAATAGCAATTGACCAGCATTGATAGTACTTTATTCAACGTCTTCTGGTCCCGCCTTGGCAACTTACCTACTCCTTTTCATTCACCCTCCGAGTCTTTCTTGAGAACCTCGATACTTACAACCAACATCTCTCGTCCAGCGATTTCAACCCCACAACTCTCCACATCCCGTCGATAACATAAATTCCTCATCCAACACTATGGATTTCGAAACTCAGCTCTCGAAGGGCATCCACACCTTTACTCACCTCATCATCAAATACCACCTTACGCTTCTCTTCACTGTCGGGCCATTATGTTTGCTTGGCCTCACAGCTTTCGAAGCATACACCGGAGAACACTACAATGAGGTCCCCAGTCCTTTTCCCCCAGAATTTAGTCTCCTCGATATCTACCACCCATTCTTGGCATTCTTCTACGCAGGCGTACAGTTACCAAAGAATTGTCGGATTGGTAGCGCTTGGATTATTCCGCAACTGGTCTTCGTAAGTTTCGACACTGTCAATTTGAGTCCCTGATAGCCATTACTAACTATGTGACCAGGCTCTGGCTCACGTCGGCAAGTCTCTGCTTCGGCTGGACTCGCTTTTAGATATCCGCACCTTTCCCGTCCTCTCACACTTCTTGTTTCCTTTGGTCTTAATCGATTTTATTGAAAAGTACGACACCAACTGGATCATCTCTCTCAGCACTTGCTACCTCATCGCCAACATCGTTTCTCCAATTGATCGAAATCGTCTCAGCAACAATCAAGAGGTGGTCAAAGAGCTACGTGCAAAGCTCTCGGCACAAGTCACAAGCACCAAAACTGCCACCAACACTTTGGCATTCATCAACAGCGACCGAGATGTCTGGCGCAACAAATACCTCGCAGAACAATCTTCCCACAGTCAAATCGTCGAAACTCACTCTGCGCTCTTCCAAATACAAGACGCAGCTTTCTCATCCCTCTCCACTACGCTTGAGCAAGAAAGCCACAAGATCGAATCACTAACTGCACAATCCAAACTCGACCATTCCGAGAACACGAAACTCAGACGGCTTCTGGAAGTCTCGAGACTAAAATTCAAGCAAGTAATTGCTGCTGAAGACAGGGAAGTCCTCACTACCGTTGCCTTGAAAAAGGCTCACGCTCATGAACTCTTCCGCGCCCGGCTCGAGATAGTTGACAAGTTTTCACGTCAGCTTTGGGACCTTCGTAGCACCCGAGTTGCAAAAAAACTCAGCGTCACCAAATCCGAGCTCAGCGTCACCAGATCCGAGCTAAGCACCACCAAAGTCGAGCTCAGCACCACCAAAGACGAGCTCAGCACCACCAAAGACGAGCTCAGCACCACCAAAGCCGAGCTCAGCACCACCAAAGACGAGCTAAGCACCACCAAATCCGAGTTCTCCAAAGTGCAGGCCATCAAAACCGATAATGACGCCAGCAAAAAGCTCAAGACCTTGCAATCCGCACTCATGACAAGAGTCCAGCAAATGTCCACTCTACAGATCGAGTCCACCACTCTGAAGTCAGACAAGGCTAATTTAGAAAAACAGCTGGCTGCCGTCAAGTCTGGCAAAGCCGAGGGCTCAAATCAGCTTCTTGCTGCTGATGTTGACGTCATTCTAGCTCGCGAAAGGGAGAACATGAAGTTGTCTCTTCAGCTAGGCAGAGCCAATGAGAGGGTCGCTGAGTTGGAGACGGTTGTGACGAGGAAGGATGTAAAGATCCTCGAATTAAATAAGAGAAGGGATGAGTTGAGGGCTGAGAAAGAGGCGCTCAAGTCTGGAGAGACGGCGAGTAAGGAGTTCAAAGAGATGCAAGACGCTCTTGAAGGCACTTCTGTTGAGTTGGATCGAGTCAAAGCTGGCTTGAGCGAGAAGCAGAGGGAGACTGACATTGGGTCTTCAATGATCTTTTCTGATAGCATCAGAGTCTCTCGCGTGAGAAATCAATAGTTACAGATGTTAGCAGTAAGAAATGAGTTGATGTAGAAGCATAAAGAACGAATCCATGCTCTTCGTAGACCTCAGGATGTGTATCCAGGCTGAAAACGGGGAATAATGATTGTCTACCGGCCCAATAGGGTAAATCAGTATATACGACTCGCTGTGACGGGGACGGGGACGGGGACGGGGACGTGGACGGGATTAACCTGAGGCGCAGGTGCAGGCCCGGAGTCGTTGTGTTACCCCCGTCACGTGCACCCTTCTCCAAATCTTCAACTAAAGATGAATCTGTTTTTTTTTCTGGTCCACCAACCGGACATTCCTCTCCAGACAAACACGTCCGACCAAGACCAACCATCACGCCAACCTCCTCTTCTCTCCATCTCCCCATCTCCCCATTGTTTCGACACACCCTCACCCTCCTTGCCATCGTAATCATTGCCAGTGCCCGCAGTCTGATAGACCTCCGCCCGACCCTACCTCAAAGGCCCCGTCAACCCATCCCAACCATCGTCCGTCATCTTCCCGAGTCAGGCCACGGCATCTCCATCTACCTGCTAAATTCCACCCGCATTACAATTCTTCACCATGGCCAACGAAGGCAACAACGGATCAGTCAACGGCAGCTACGGCGAGCCCTCCTTCTCTGCCAACCAATCCAATGGTGCTCCAGCCAACTCATCGCAACCCGAACAACCCTCCAAGGAGGAAGTTGCATGGTACTTCGTCGAATCATACTACACCACCATGAGCCGGACTCCAGAGAAGCTCTTCGTACGTTGCCGACTTGTATTTGAGCCAAGTGCACTGCTAACATGGAACTAGCTCTTCTTCAACAAGCGATCGCGTATGGTACAGGGAACTGAGGAAGAGAAGGCCAATGTCTCTGCTGGTCAAAAGGTGAGCAAAGCTTCCATAGAGAAGCCTGGCTATGACGCTGGTTATTGTACGGCTGCTTGGATCGCACGGAATACGCTTTGTGGTTTCCGGACGACAAGTCCTGCACCCTCACAGCATCCATCCAGTTCAATATCGATAACATTAAACCTTTGTGCCGATTTTCTTCTTCAATCATCAAGGAATCTGCCGACGGCGAACTTGTCGTGGAAAACTTCAATGCGAAATAGATGGCGGTTTCAATTCAAACTAACACCCTCTAGGCTATCCAGGACCGCATCGAATTGCTCGACTTCCAGGACTGCAAGGTTCGCGTCACCAACGTCGACTCCCAGGCCTCCGACGAGAACATCGTCATTCAGGTCATCGGGGAGATGTCCAACAAATCTCAGCCGCACCGCAAATTCGTCCAGACTTTCGTCCTCGCTGGCCAGACCAACGGCTACTTCGTCCTCAACGACATCTTCCGATATATTCGCGATGATGACGAGGAAGAAGAAGTTGTACCAGAGGTTTCTGAGCCAGGGCCAGAGGCAAAATCTGATTACCAGGAACCTGTCTCTACTACAAATGAGCCGGTACTCAAGAGCCTGAACGAGACCCAGGAACCCGTCGCACACGAGCCAAATGTCGCTGAGGTTGACAAGAAGCTAGAAGAGGTGGCGCATGAGGAGGAAACTGAAGAAGACGCTGCTCTTGCTCAGACTAACGGTACTCCAATTCCAGAGATCGCCGAGGATGACGCTCCAGCTCCCGCGGTCTCTGCACCAGAAGAACCTGCAGTTGAAGAGGCCCCAGTACCTACCGTGGAAGAGACTGAGCAGGTCGAAGAGCCAAAGGCGCCCGTGCCAACGCCGGCACCAGCCAAGGCTGCTCCACCGGTCGCTGCAGCTCCACCAAAGCCTGCTGTGCCAAAGTCGTGGGCCCAGTTGGTCGCTCCTAAGACCTCGGTCACATCCACTCCAGCACCAGCTCCAGCTGCTGCCCCACAACCCAAGGCTACTGCTTCCACTCCTGCCGCTGCACAGCCAAAGGCCACTACGACATCCGCTCCAGCTCCACCCGTCCGACAGCCATCGCCAGCTGGCAGCCAGCAAGATGGCTGGCAGACAGCCGGTGCTGACCACAACCGTAGCAAGTCTCGTGCTCAGGCCCCCACCATCGTCGGACCAGACGGAAAGGTTCGTGCATTTATCAAGAACGTCTACGCTGGCGTTGACGCCGAGGAGCTCAAGGCCCACCTGAACAAGTTTGGCGAGCTCGTTTACTTCGATGTGAACCGTTCAAAGAACTCTGCATTCGGCGAGTTCAAGACTCTCGCAGGATTCCAAGCTGCTGTTGCCGCCAATCCACATTCAGTTGGTGGCATTGAAGACATCTTTGTTGAAGAGCGTCGTCCAGCGGTTCCATTCAATGCACGTGGAGGAGCTCGTGGTGGCCGCGGCGGATTCGAGCGACCAGCCGGCCAAAGCCGTGGTGGTGGTGGAGCTCCTCGTGGCGCATTCGGTGGTGCCAACCGTGGACGTGGTGGCACTGCGACTCCCCGTGGACGCGGCACTCCAGCAGCTTAAGTCATCTGACTCTTCCTCGGTCTTGGACGACGATTTGCTGCCCTGCACCCAATTCCTTTTCACCTGGTTGACCGCGATTCTATGGCTTCATGTCCTTGGTGTATTATTTGTCGGTTAAAAGCTTTGTTTTCCGGGGTCTTTATTCAAAAGTTCCATGGGGAGCAGGTCAGGCATTTGGACGCGTCATTGATCATCTTATACCAGTTTTTGTTTGCATAGCGTTTGTACCTCTTCACTTTCCATTTCAGTTCTACCTTTTCGATTGGCATTATGTTGAAGGTAACGATGGCAACAAGTAGGCGGAGAGGGGATCCACGCGTTATAGTGATGCTATGTACCGGCAGATGTTGGATTTGGGAGATTTTCTTTGAAAGCAGTGTGCGGAGGTTGGTTGGTTGTGCAGCGCTGCTCGTCGGCGAGCAGAAGGGCTTGGATTAAGAGTCAGCGAGGTAATTGCTTTGGCATGTGAGAGCAGAGAGTTGTTCTCTGTAAAGTAGCTACGATTGGGCGGGACGCGTTATGTATGATAAATGGATGGTGCGAAGGATACGTGGAGGTGAAGATGATTTCGTCTTCTGCTCCCCCATTGAAGTCGATGTTACATGTCAAGATGGAATTCCGCATGGGCTGCTATATAAGATGGCGTGGATATCTCTAGCGATTGTCTTATCAATATAATACACGTTCGATCTGGCTTCAAATCTACTCAACCCAGACATCCGCCTGATGTTGGTGGAGACATTCCAGAGTACAACCTGGATCCGAAGTCATCTGTCGCTTTCGTCTTGTCTTGTATAAGACAGAGGATGTGATTGCAACAACTCCCGTCTGCTCTCCTCTCCCCTCTCCTTTCTTTCTCTCTGACCCTCTTGATTCATACAGTACTGCGTGCACATCTGCCCCACCTACCATCACCTCGCCGGCTTTGTTCCGCCCGGGGGCAAGTCAGATCAGACCAGAGCAGCCAGCAATCATATCCCTCACGCAATATACGAAGAAGTTATCCCACATCGAGCAACTGTACATCGCCTACTCCCACCCTCGTTACCATATCGAAGAGCAGAGCAGATGCACGATGCGTCCAACCGGGACCGATGCGGCCTTGAATGCCCCGCGGCCGAGGAAGAGCAGTGTAACAGATATCCACGCGTCGAACCCGGTATCTGGGCCCCCTACGACTTTCTTTATGGCCACCGAGGAGCAGGTCATCGGCACGAATACATTGGAAGGCTTATCAAAATTGCCGAATCCAAGGAGGACAAGTGCTGGCAATACTCGTTCAGGCCCAGCTGCCATAAACAAGACACCTGATAGCCAACCTGGTGGAAGAAGGTCAAGCGTGTCTGAAATACGAAAGGGCACTGTAAAGAATCCAACCGAAAGTGTCTATGGCGTGCAGAGTCTGGAAGAGGCACTCGGGGAAGCCTCAGGAGACAAGACCACAGAAGACAAGGAAGAGCAACGGGCCGAGAGCTCGAACGGTGGTCTTGCTTCAATAATCAAACTGAAGAGGGAAAAGGCCATTACAAATGCTGATGATAACGTGAAGGCCGCTGTTATGGAAGACATAAGAGCAAGATCGCCCGAGAGCTCAAGCCAACTCTCAACACGAGATCCACACCTGCTAGATTATCGCACACGACAATCCTCTCGCGCTCCGACCATATCACAACCTCCTACTCCCTCGCAACTTGAGAGTCCCACTCCAAACTCAGCAATACCAAGTACACCCAAGTCTGGCAGCTTCCGAAGTCTATATTTGAGTGACGAGGATGACGGCATAAAGGATGGTACCAGTCAGGCTGTTGCCAGTAGTGATGAGGAGGAAGAATATCAGTATCAGCAGGGGGAAGCAGATGTGTCTGAAAATGTGACGCCAGAGCTAGTCATGCCGAGCCTGTCTATGCCGGCTCGCCGACCGTTCACTGCCAGGGGGAAGCAGATGGGTAGACTAAAGGTTTGTGTTGCTGGACCATCAGGTAAGAGTAGCATCAACGAGCTCTTCATAAGCTAAAGCTGTTGCAGGAGTTGGAAAGAGCAGCCTTGTTCGAGCTATTTTTCAACAATGCCAGGATATTGTGCATATCGATCCTATAGCCACAAACAATCCGTCCGCTCAATCCGATACGCCATCTCGAATTGGATCAAAGTCTAAGAAGCTAAATAGAAGCATGACGGCAAATATTACAGAAATCTATGCAAGCACAAGAGCATACCCAGTATGGTGGTCTGAGTTAGAGGAAAGTCGAGTTTTGCGAAGAAGGAAGAGCCTGGGCGACACTGTTTTGGAGAGGAATATTTGTTTTATTGATACCCCAGGGAGTTCTCCTACATGGACCGAGGAACACGTCGTGCGCTACATTGAGAGTTTGCTGCTTAAGAATGCTTCGATCACTACTCTGAGTGATTCAGAGTTGCTGAATGCTTTGAGTGGAAGTGGAGGAGTGCAAGTCGACGTGGTTATCTACGTGGTCCCGCATGGTAACATTCCTTGAAAGGTCGAGTCTGAGCATGTGCTAATTTCAAACCAGAGTGGACTCGCGATGAGCACGTTTCACAAATCGGCCGCCTGGCTTCTTTGACCAATGTCATTCCTGTTTTCAGCAAAGCTGACCTGGTAAGCGACGAGGAGATCGGTCAGCTGAAGAGGAAATTAAGTAGCGACTTGGAAGGCAATGGGCATCGCACTTTTTCTTTCGCCGGACCTTCAGAAGAGTCGCCCTTATCCAGCGCTGCTTCGACAGGGCCAGACTCGTCAAACAGCAGATCGCCGCTTTTTAGAGCAGGCCCCCCCTTTGCCGTCTCATGCCTTCCCGGTCCCAATGATCATGAAATGGACGCCTCCCTTCTTATGTCCCCGTCCTACAGTCCACCGTTTGTATCTTCTGATCTTGGGGATTTGGTGTTCCAGCTCTTGGAACCGGAAAACATTGCGCATCTTCGACATAGTGCTGTAAGAAAATTTATTGCTTGGAGACGGCGGCAGAAGAGCCATGTTGTAGCTTCAAGTGGCGCATCGAGTGGTGGTGACCCGTCGGTCATGGGATATCCGTCAAATAGCAGTGTCGGTATCCGGGATCAAATTGCGTTGGCTCGACGGACACCATCTTCGCCATCAAGGTCTCAAGGTTTGATACCGAGAGATCGTGGTCACAGTCATCGCAGATCCTTGTCCCCACGCTCTTCGCCGTTCGACATGTCATCAACAGCTTTAATTGGTGCTGGATTGCCTGACTTCACAAGAGCGAGACTGCGCGATCACATGTTCCACGAGGAGAGGTTGGTTGAGGTGCAGATGGCGAAGTGGGCGTCTGATCTACAGCGTTCTTTGCGCAACGAGAAGGAAATTTTTGAGAGAGTGGCCAAAGGGGAGAGAGCGAAGTGGTTGCTGGAAAGAATCGGAGAAGAAGTGCAACAGGGTAACATTGGGGCTATGTCCGAGAGTATGGAGTCAAGACTTCCGCAGTGGGCGATTGAGAAGAGAGATGGACGTAATGAGACGAAGAGAGCTAGGAGTCCTGGCGATGACTTGGAGTTGCCGAGCTGGGCAAGGGGTGGGCGAGGTTTCGGCAGGAAGAGGTATCAGTATGAAGAAGACGCTCATGATCCTCTTGGGCTTTCTATGCTCGGTGATGGGGTTAGTCGGGTTGGTGGGTTTGCGGTCAAAGTCTTGGGCGGGGGTGTTCTTTTGGGTGCTGTATGGACTGCTGTTTCTCGGGCTTGGGGATGGGAGGGACGGGTTTGGGGTTGGAGGGGTGGCCTGTAGGTTGAATGCTACACTCATGGATGATTTACATAACCTATGGTGTTAGGCTGCTCCTTGTGCATGGCGTTTTGTATCTACACTCGGGGTACCGGGACGCATCTGCAGTGGTCTCAATCCTACGTTTTCTTGAATGAACAACTTTTGGAGCTGTTCTACGGTATCTACTTTTGATATGGTGAAGCTTCTGTCGTGTTAGGTGGTAGAAAAGGAGGGACAGGCGGAGAAATGTCTCCACGAATTTGATATGGTCGCCGTTAGGGTTCCCTCTTTCCGGCTAAGCAACAGCTGTCCAGCCACCTGGATACACTAAGGTACAAGGGAGTAAGTACCGAGCTACTACTACGGGCGGTGGCGGTGGCGGTGGCGGTGATGCTGTGGCGTAAAAAAGGGGGGGTAAGGCGGCGATAGGGCATCTCTTTCTGATTGGTCAATTCTCCGAACAGGATCGCATTCGCCGCGAGTGGTTGAAACAAGCTAAACTAGCATACCCGGCATTTGGGAATACCCCACAAGACAGACAGGGTACGAGGAGTGCGCCGTACCACAGCACATGCTATACTTCATACCATTCCTGCAGAAGGTCATTTATGTATCGTTCCAGCCCCAATGCTCTCTACTACCATAGTGCAACAGTAGCCTCTACTCACTGTACACTGTACTATGGTCTCATCAAGACTCTACCCTTCGCGAAGACCTGACCCTCGAAATGAACCGTTCGACGAGCAGTATTCGTTCATTTAATCCGAATTTTCAATCCTCATTGTTCTGAACAAAAATATCGTCACCTAGCATGTACACAATCCCCCTCTGGAAGGCACGTAAATCGATTTTGTTCCGGTGGTGTTGTCCGTGTGTATATGGTCATTCATAAGCGCATTTCTTCTACCTACGCAGATCCCAGAGACAGAGTCATATGATTCTTCACGTAGTGGTTTCAAATCCCCTGTGCAAACATAGTGTGGACGATCGCTAGAGTACTTTCACACTCTTCTTATTTTTTCGCGAAGATCAAACACCTGCCAAAGACAATCGAACAGGCGAAAAATTGTGATCTCCATCACACCACGGCGACGCAAGTTCCAGATCAGTGGTAAGGACATCTGTGCGACGGAATCTTGCTCAGGATTGACTTGCCTGTATTGTTTGAATACACCACGTCGAGCGCTGTCGTTCAATCTGGTGACAATATTGAATCAGTGGTAACAGCGATAACAACTGATGGCCATATTCTGTCCCTTTGATCACCACAACGGCGAGATCTGAAGAGAAGAGAAAAGTTCGAAGCCAGGTCCACCGTCTAGCCCGGAGCTCTTGCGGAATTCCCATGACTGGGCAAGTCATTGAGTGGGAGCTGCACAGAAGATGGAATTCGAAGCCCTCGGATCGCGCGATGTCCTCCCTCTCAGGACCGAATTAATTTTGATGGTGAACGGCCCGACTATAAATGTCGAAAGTTTCTTTTCTAAGGGGACAAATAGATTGATCACCTCACGTCTCAAGACGAGATCGACTCTTTAAGTACGTGGGGAATTGTGCGGAGGGCGGGCAACTCTTGACTCTCTATACGGTTGGTTAATCGCAAAGATGTCCATTACCGTTGTTGATCGTCTTGACAAGCCCATCCAAGACAATTCGGACGATCCCCCTTGGCTGCGCTCGACTTTGTCAAAGTTTGAGTCATGATTACCCAGGGTACATACCTACGAGCTTTGTGGGGTAACTTGCTGTCCATGCGCCAAGCGCCAGGTGCTTCTTCAATCTCCATGTTTGAAACTACACCACCTGCAGTTCAGTTGTTCTGACGCTAGACCACCTTCCGTTCTGCATTCTATGGAGTCAAGGCTTGCTCCGAGACCTGTTTGGTGACCAAGGTTGTTTATTTCGTGCAAAGATGATCATACACATCTACCAACCATCTTCCAGAGAATATGGAAAATGCTTTGGCAGATTGATGATATATGGTCTCGTATCCCCCTCCGTCCCAGAATTTGAGTATTGTTGAAATTTGGTTACTCGATCAAAATCTTACAATAGTCTTTCGAAATGGGTCTTCCACTCCCCAAAACACCGCTCATTGCTCTTTTAAGTCAGATTCTTGCCTTCATATTCGGCATTCTCTGCTTCATCCCTGGACAGAATGGCGTACTTGAGGGTGCTTATCTTTTATCGGTACGTGCTAGATCGGACTGCCCACAGGTTGTCCAACTAACATGGGCCAGTTCAATACATCGATGTATGGCCAGGATGCTATGGAATCGAGCAGCTTGTTCTACCTGAACAACTCCAATCCTATGTTCGCAGTGATGACCAGCGTGCGACCAGACTTTGAGCACGCCGAAACTCCCCCAGCACTGAAAGGCATGAACGACGCCATTATGAAGCGCCTGGAAATCAACATGAGCGATCCAAAAACTGTCAAAGGCATCTATGACACCCCACTCAAGGATATCATCGGAGGTGCGAAGAGCATGCTGAATGGAGAAGAGGGTCAATGGAAGATTGCCAATGGAATGGCAGACTTTGTGAAAGGTATGGCGATGCAGATGTCTGGGAAAATGCAACCACCACCGACCGCTGGAGGTTCACTGCCAGCAGCTGCTGCGCCACACCGACGAAGCCGGAGGGCGACTACACAGGCCGCCGCCCCAAATCAGGGCGCTATCCCCGGTCAGACCTCTGATCCTAACCAGGGAGCTGCCCCAAATCAAGGAGCTGTTCCTAACCAGGGAGCTGCCCCAATTCAAGGAGCTGTTCCTAGTCAAGGGGTTGTCTCTCTTCAAGCTCCCGGCCCTGTGCAAGCACCAGCTCTACCTGATGCGCCCGTGTCCAGCCCAAAGGTACCCCAGACACCAAATCTCAGTGTCGCCGGCCCTGGTGCACCTGGTAATGGCCCCTTAATATGTCCCAAAGACTGTGTCCCACCACCCAAGCCCAAGGATGACGGCCAACCGTTTGGGCCTCCAAAACCGAAACCAATCATACCGCCTCCGGGAGAGTGGGCAACCGGTCCCTTCGTTCCCCTTGAGAATGCGATCAAGGAGAATGGCATCATTATCTCTGGCGGCATCAAACATGGTGCTATCAAGGCCATGAATGCCCAGGCCGCGGCTGTGAGGCAAAACGTCCCGATTTACGACTACTACAACATCTACAACACCGGTATTTGCTGGGGTTTCTACAAACCCGACGGTCCTCAGACTGTCGGCTGTGGATCTAGCGCCGACTGGCACAACATTGATCTTGCTCCTCGCATCAAAACGATGGTGTCAAAATATGTTTCCCCAACTGCAGGCGCAAGGATCGTGGGCCCGATTGGGTTGGGCCCGAATATGGAAAAGTTCCTTGCAACGATGCGCATTCTCCTTTTGCTGATGTACATCAACAAAATCATGACGGTTGTCAATCAGGCCTTCGCGGCGGTCATCCCTCTCGCCGCCGTTGGTGCCATGTTCGGCGGCATGCTTCCCCCACGGCTGCACCTCAAAGTCTCTTTTGTCAACTTCGCTACCAGCGCCATCGCTTCCGGCATGGTCTTCGGTGGCACCATGAGTGTTCTTGGTATGATGCTGGGCATGGGTCTGACCCTGCCGCCGCAGACTGCGATGATGAGCGTCGATATGAGATTAGGGATCCCATACATACTGCTGTGTCTCGTCGATTCTGTTTTCGCCATTGTGGGCACGGTTTGTTGGTACAAGATTTGGAGGATGATGGTGAATGGGGCGAAGGAACAGGCGGAGAGTGAGAGGGCGAGCTTTGACAGGCAGAATGGGAAGGTTGAGATGGTCACCGTCCAGCCGAATAAGGAGTATGATGCTTCTTGGGTCAGAGGGTAGGTAGGCCTTGTACCTTACCTTCGTTGTTTATGTAGGCAGATGTTCCAAAAGCCAAGCAAATATTACTGGCAGCCAGGTGTTCTAAGTGCCAGGTCATCATTCCAGGGGGAAGGGGGATCATTGGTGGGTGGTGAGTGGTGAGTGGTGAGTGGTGAGTGGTGAGTGGTGGGTGGTGAGTAGTGGGTGGTGAGTAGTGAGTGATGAGTATTGAGTATTGAGTAGTAGGTAGTGGGTGGTAGTAGTAAGTGATGAGTGATGAGTATTAAGTAGTGGGTGGTGGATGGTAGGTGGTAGGTGGTAGGTGGTGTGTGGTGGGCAGTGAGTGATGAGTATTGAGTAGTGAGTGATGAGTGATGACTAATGAATAATGACTAATGAATGATGACTAATGAATGATGACTAATGATTGATGACTAAGGAGTGATGACTAATAAATGATGACAAATGAGTGATGAATGATGACTAACAAATGATGACTAATGAGTAATTGGAATGCCCGCCCATCGCACAGACTGCCAAGTAATCACTCTCACGTCCATCACCAAATCACATGACAGCCGCAGGCCCACCCTTGTTAAGAGGCCTCCGAGTCCTCAATGGACACGGCGGCGCAACTTGGCGCGCCGATAAGGACTCCACCTTTGTTCGCTTGTAACGACCCACCCATCTAACCTACTATGGCCCAGGCATTGCTCGACCATAGGTATCAAATCTGTCTCGAGAGATCCGCTTCCCCCACTCCTACTGCCAGAGCCTGCTTAAGGCTTCTTATTTACAAGAATGGGATGGTTCTCCTTTCACCGCTCACATTCCAGCTAAATACTACCATCATCTACTACATCTCAAAACAGTCTCTCCAATATGCCTTCCAAGACATCTCCTGCCGCTGCCACGCCATTGAGCAGCACAAAACTCTTTCGGCCTCTACAATTTGGACCTTTAAACCTTGAGCACCGTGTCATCATGGCCCCTTTGACCAGAATGCGAGCGTCCAAGGAGTCGGATGGAATTTTCGTCCCAAGTGAACTAAACGTTCAGTACTACCAGCAACGTGCGAGCAAAGGAGGCTTTCAGTTGTCTGAGGCCTGCCCTATTAGTCGGCTGGTAAGATACATCATACCAAAATCCAGAGTTGAAAGCACTGCTAATATCAAGTCCCAGGCTGCGGGATACCCAGGTGTGCCGGGCATCTTCACAACAACGCAAATCGCTGGATGGAAGAAGGTCACAGACGCCATTCACGCAAAGGGTGGCTTCATCTTCTGTCAATTATGGCACGTTGGCCGCGCTACCACTCCAGGTTTCCTTGGTGGCCCTCAAACTATGAGTTCAAGTAGCATACCGCTTGAGGGCAACGGTTTCGACGGAACCAGGTATGCTGATGCTCCACCAAAGGAAATGACTGTTGAGGACATCAAACAAGTCACTGCAGAATTCGCAGCCGCAGCAAAACGTGCTCTAGAGGCCGGGTTCGACGGGGTCGAAATTCATGGGTAAGCTGAAAGTAAAGGACGACCGAGTTTTCTCTGACTTTTACCAGTGCGAACGGTTATCTGCTTGACCAATTTCTGCACGACAATGTCAATTTGCGAACCGATGCCTACGGTGGATCGATCGAGAACCGGAGCAGATTTCCACTCGAGGTCATCAAGGCTGTGACAGCGGCGATTGGTGCCGAGAAGGTTGGTATCCGCTTGTCGCCTTACAACTACTTCCAGGACACTAAGGATTCCAACCCGAACGAGAATTGGGCGTACCTCTGCGAAGAGATTGCCAAGCTTCCCAAAATCCAGCGGCCCGTCTACGTGCACATGGTCGAGCCAAGATTTGACGAAGTCCTCGACGAGAGCGCGAAGATTGCTTCGCTAGCGTCTACTGGAACAAAACAGGAGAAGCACTCGTTGGTGCCATTCCGGGAAATCCTCCGCAAGGGAGAGGTCAAATTTCTCGCTGCCGGGAATTTTAGCCCCGATAACGCTCTTCCAAAGCTCGACGCTGATGACGCTGATGGCATCGTTTTCGGTCGTCATTTTATCGCGAATCCAGACCTTCCGTTGCGACTGGCCAAAGGCTTGCCGTTGAACAATTATGATCGCGATACGTTTTACGGGGCAGACCCGGCAGAGAAGGGTTACACAGATTACCCTTCGTATTCAACATAGTACGTTGGCATCTAGATAATCCATCCCATAGCATGGCTAGTTCTACGGCGTTCAACTTGTAACAAGACCAAATGAATCCTGTTGATGCACTCTGATTTGACGAGTCCCCTGGCATTCGAATCCTGATATCCGTGACATTGGATGGGGTTCCCACGATGGGTTTCCCACGATGGGTATCCCACGTTGGGTGGTAACTGGTAACCGTGGTATAGATGCCTGATCTGAGCCTCGCAAAGAATGCCGCCAAGAGTGGGGAACCTGGAAGATTAGCGTAGAGATGCCGAGACTCGGAGATA
Organism: Venturia nashicola; assembly: GCA_004522665.1. Taxonomy (NCBI): domain Eukaryota; kingdom Fungi; phylum Ascomycota; class Dothideomycetes; order Venturiales; family Venturiaceae; genus Venturia; species Venturia nashicola. The sequence continues at coordinate 103,786 of SNSD01000032.1, forward strand.
AGGATGGCAACACCGATCCGGAACAAAGCAGGTGCTCAACAGTCTGAGGCATCCAAGGCAGACATCCTCGGCAGACATCCTCATCATCTTGAGCATGAGTGTATACCGCCATTGAACCACAGCCGGGCAGTTTTGTGCCCTGACAGTACAAGCAGAAAACCGCCCTCCCGTACTGCTCCAGCATCATGCCTGCAACACCGACATCGAAGCCCAAAAGATTTGCGTGCACCTATGATGGATGTGGGAAACGCTTTACACGATCTGACCATCTGCAGCGTCACTACTTGAACCACAAAGGAGGAGACAATACTTGTCCGCGATGCAATTTGCATTTCAAGCGTCCCGATCTTTTAGGTAAGCGCTTCAGCTTCCTTGTTCCAAAGTGCCATCACATCCTTGTTCTAACAAGCAAATAAGAAAGGCATCTCGTTCGGCACCAGGAGAAAGATGAGGAAGCTGGTGGCGAAGGTTTGGGAGACCTACAAACCAGGAAAAAACTTTGGCGTGATGCCGACGGCCGGATCGTCACCAAACGTCCAACTCAAAACGCGAACCAACAGCACGCCCGGAAGAAGCAGCCCGAAGTGACAGAGGAGAGCCTCCAAGGCCAGGACAACTATTTCAACCAAAACGTCTATCAGGATCTCAGCACTGTGCTTCTGTCACCGCCAGGGACTTTATTGAGCATCGATTCTTCAGATCAGTTCTCGCAGCTTTCGCCAGGACATCCTCTTCCCGAGCAGAATCAAGTCGCACAAGATGGTATGTTTGACTTCCTGAGCAACTCGACCTGGGGCGATTTGCCTGATGGCCCTCTGGATATGCAGTCGGATGCGCCGATGGACGATATTTTTCGACCAGACACGGGCAAGTAAACCATGAAGACGATCATGAGAGCATGACCTAACCGACATCCAGCCAGCTCTTTCAATATGCCATTTACCACAATGAACAATTACAACTGGCTATTTGACGCTCCCGCTGATGCTAGTATGGAAACTGGAAAGTCCTGCGGATCGGACATGCTCTCAAACTCAATTAAAATGCCGATTGATTTGAATGAAGTGAACGATCACATTGTGGCGAGCAATTTCGCGCCACCTAACAATTTAGATGACTTCGAAATAGCGCGATCGAACGACACGATGGTTTGGGATGATTTGGCTCACGAAACCACCGCTTGTCAGCCACAGAAAATTCCAGGGGGCCAAGTACCAAAACGGCCAGCGCATGGTCGAGATAATCAAGTTTCCTGGAGCAGTAACAACGCCGCTTCGACACGTCGACAGCCACTATGCTCCGAGCCTCATCTTGACACACCAATCTCGATCAAACACAGCAGTACTTCAGCAAGCAGAAATCCCACGCGCGAGCCCGAAGTAGCCGCACAACAAACTAATTACCGACGAGAGAATGTATCCCGAACTCATTTAAGCACTCCGATTGGGCCGCCCTATTCTACTCCAGATACGCCGATCATGGACAATGATTCACGAGGTAGAATCTTACACCTTCTCACAGCCGCGCGACCGTTAATGCCATCGAACATTGATGTGGGAGCAGATAACCCGCTCCTTTCCCTTGTAAATATGCAATCCTGTCTAGACCTGTTCTTCTCTCGCTTCAATGTTGTCTACCCGCTGCTCCACAAACCCACCTTTGAGCCAGCAAAGACGGAGGCTTTCTTGCTCCTTGCAGTCTTACTTCTGGGTGCTACTTATAGCGACAAAGAAATGCATATGCTTGCCGTTTGCATCCATGATACTTTGAGGGCACAGATTTTTCAACACCCTGAGTTTACTGCTCAACCTGAGCTGTGGATATTGCAGACCATGTTGCTTGTCGAATGCTTCGGTAAATCAAGAGCTGGTCAGAAACAGCATGACATGTCCCATCTGTTTCATGGACTGCTGATCAAGTAAGAACGAAGAACGCAACTCTAAAATAAGCATCGAACTAAAGATAAGTAGTTTAATTCGACGCAGCGATTGTCAGACAGTCCGCCAGCCCGAATTGGATGACGGCAATCAAGACATAGGTATTATGTGGCGTGAAGCTATTGATGTCGAGCTTCGAAAACGGTAGGTGTATCGATCTCCCCCGAAACAAGCTTGACTAATGGACTCACGGGCTTGCATTTCTTTGCTTCATTTGGGACACACAACATGCAGTTCTGTTTTCCCAGTCTCTGTGCATGTCATCCTTTGAACTTCGAACGTCATTGCCATGCAACGAAGCGGCTTGGGAGGCCAGCAGTGCCGAAGAATGGCGAAAACACGTGAGATCTGAATCTCAGATTTCTTATCTCACCGTCCTGAGAGCCTATGTAAATCCTGATTCGGGCGCAATGATTCCGAATATAAATAGCTTGAGTAGACTGTTACTTTTGCATGGCTTGATGAGTATTCAGTGGGATATGAAGAGGAGGGATCAGGCCAGTCTTGGTATGTCAAGCAAGGATTCCTTCTATCCGATCTTACCAATTTCATATTGAAAAGGCTATTTTGCTAACAGAGGCGAACAGGCTATGGCCCAAACCAAGTCAAATGGGAGGAACGTCTTTCCCGCTGCTATGATGCTTGGAAGGCTGATTTCGACAACCACTCCATGAACATGATGTTATCGCTTAGCAACAACCCTTCGCGCCGAGCAGAATTCACCCGTTTCTCCACCTCTACGATGGCAATCTATCATGCCGCATATATTACTCTTCATGTTGAGATACTCGATCTCCAAATATATGCTGGTGCACGACATATCATAGGTCGCCCTGTCTTTCTTGAAGACTTCAATCGCTCTCGTCGCGTGCTCAAGGAGTGGGCCAAACCAAGTGGTGATGGGAGGGCAGCCAAAGCGGTGTGGCACGCTGCCTCACTATTGAAAGATGGAATCATGAAGCTCGAAAATTGGGACGTCGATAGCGCGTTCCACTACCCATGGTGTCTTTACCTCGCTTCTCTGACCTGCTGGGCATTTCACTTTGCCAACGTCCTGGATACAACGGCAAATGCTGTTGAGTGCAACTATCAGCAAGCAAACGTTGTCAGCACACCCAATGTGGGAGATGGCGAAGGTGACTTGCGCGAAAGTAAAGCAGAGATGATTGCGCTTGTCAGCCATTTGGCTACAGCCATGCCGTGCGTGCTTTGGACCATGCTGGATAAGAGGACTACGAGTGGTTTGACGATAGTTATAGCGAGTCATTTGGGGAATATTCGGTGGAGTGTTGTGCATGAAGCAATGAAGGTCTTGAGGGGCTTGACAGCGAGATGAAAGTAGGCAGATGGTAGATTTATACTGCTCAACTTCGACACCACGTCACCGTGTCTTTGGGGAATCATCCAACATGGGCAGTCCTCGACGACGTGATTCCATCAGCCAGTGTTTCTTACAATATGTCCTCTGAACCGATCGTGTACAGCACTCATCTCCCAACACGAGTGCTAGACAATAAATTTCTAGAGGATTCGAGAATAAGCTTCTGGTTATTAGTATCATCTTAGAAGTCTAGATATATTTTAATTTTTATCAATATAAGTAGAAGGATATAAAAGTATTTATCTTACCGTCATTCCTCTTACAATTCTTATATAGCTATAGCACGAGTATATAAAGCCTCTAACCCCACACCCTGCTTCATACCGAAAGTAATACCAAAAATGGTGCCTCCCACGACTCCCTACTCATACGCCGATCTGAAAGCAAACCTGGTTCTATAAGTCGAACTTCTGATAAAGAATCGTCAATTCAGGCTACCAGATTATATGATCATGCCATTAGAGACTAAACGGAAGGGCTGGTTAGCTAGCCAGATGATTAAGTAATTCGGGGGGCGCGTAAAGATTATTAGTAAGTATAATCTACTTTATTAGAGGAGCGACAAAAGCTAACTCTTCATAGCCGCAACGCTAAAGAGTCCTCCCCAGCCTCTACGAAAATCATTGAAGGGGGGCCAACGCCACCGAGATGCTGAAAACAAAGCCCGAGCCGTCGAGAGTAGAGCCCGCGCTACCAATGAGTCTGTAGGGGAGAAAATATGTGCTGCTGTTGCAGCTGCAGAGGAGAAAGCTCGTATTGCCGCTGAAAAAGCCGATGCCGCTGAGCAAGAACGCCAAGCTCTAGGACATGTTCGTGAACGGCTTTTAAATTCTAAGATCTTTCGTATCTATGCCATTTGCATCGAAATTGAGTTCACGAACACTACCCTCGAAGTAAAAGTTACTGCCGATGGATTTGAACGGTGGAAGCGTATGAGATAGACGGAAGGTACTGAATTTAGGCGTATATAGTATATACTTGGCGATTTGTCATTGGTCTCTCCATCATGACGGCACCCGGACATGTTCCCATTCGACCATGGACACTCCAATGAAATTCAATCGGGAAGCGGGCAGGGTGAGAAAGTCCGGGCTTGACTTGCTGAGTGATAGGATCGTTTGTGATTTGACCCCATTACAATGGCGAGATCTCTTTGGCGCCGCTCTTTCGATTCCTTTCGTCGTCAATGTCCCCATCAACGGATTCATCGCTGAGGGATGGGGTCTCGGCATGTTTGCTATCCTGGTACCTGTCTTGCTTGTACCTGCCATCATGACATTGTTCTTGATTCAACGAAGAGGGGAGAAGATGGACATGGTCACCACGGCAGCTTCGAAGCGTCGAAGAATCGGCAATGGACCGTCTTCCTAGGAATCACCACTATGGGTCTGAGTATTCCCGCCCTGCTTGAACGCCTGCGCCGCCCCATAACTCTTCAAGTACGCCCCCCTAACCGCCTCTTCCACACTAATCGGCTCATACTTCCTGCCCTCCTCCCCTGCACATCCTGGTAAACACTCGATAATATAATCCGGATTTCCACTATAGAAAAAAGGGATGGAATAACGCTCTTTTCCAGACTTGTTAATGACGCGATGCAAATTAGAGACGTACTTGTCGTTTGACCACCGCATAAATGCGTTTCCGAGGTTGACCACGTAGGCGCCTTTTGTAGGTTTTACATCGAGCCATTCATCTGTTGATTTTTCGTAGACTTGCAATCCGTCCACTTCGCCTTGGAGGAGGAGGGTTACGGAGCCGAAATCTGTGTGGGCGCCTATGCCTCGGGACAGTTTTTCGTCCGAGTCGCGGGCTTGCGGTGGATAATGCAACAGCCTCAGCGTGGCTACTGCGTCCTGCGTGAATTCTCGGAAATATGTTGGTTCAAGATGGAGGGTCTGGGCTATCACCGTGAGAATATCCCGGGCTAAGGCGTGCATAGCTTTGTAATACGTCGTTGCTGTCTCCTTGAATTCTGCTAGATTTGGCATAGTGGTTGGCCAGATATTCGGTCCGGAATTGAGTCGTTTGTTGACAAAGTATGGGTGGTCGTTGGACAAGTCTTCGCCGATATAAAAGCCCTCTTTCAATTCTGGAGCAGTCCCGACTTCGAGGATTTGCGAGCCTATCTTTTCGTAGCCTCTGTTCCATGTGTTTTTGTCTTAAAAGGAAAGGGTCAGACATGAAGTGGGTGCATAGTACGAGGGAAGCGGGTTACCTTTGAGGACGGCATCCTTTTCTTCTTGCGGTAATGCAAACAACTGTTTCGTGCAGTCTAACATGGCATCTTGGAGTTCTACCGGTACCTTGTGTCCGATGATTTGGAAGAATCCATTGCGAAGACAGCAACTCCGAATCGTGTCGATTAATTTTGATTTTTCCTTGTCATCATCTCCGTAGAAGGCTGGATCGAAACTGTCCATCAGAATGTTCCATGGTGAGAAAGACGATAAACTCACAGCTAAAATCAAGAATGGGTGGTGCTTCGGCGATGGTCATGGTCATGGTGAATGTGCTTATGGCGATATCGATGGAGCATTATGCCCTTGCTGCCTTCTCGTCTCTAAATAAAACATAAATCCTGAATGTTGATGACTACCAGGAGTATGATAGCACTGGGCCACCAGGGGTTCGTGAGGGTCCCCATTTCTCGCGGTAGCCCATCCCCCACTCTCGAAGAGCATCAATGGGCAATCCCCCCACTCGACTCTGCCTTAGATCCAAGGCTGCTTAGGCCCAGAATGAGAGTTGATGCTTTGGTTATCTCTACAGGAGCATTGTCCTTCGGATTCGGATGGCTGAAGCCGAAGATTACGCTTTTACCCATGAGTGTCAGCATGCATAGACATGCAGCACAAACCGTCTCTTTGAACGTCCAGTACGCTGCAACTACTTCGTGATTCCTCAAAGACAATTCATTCGGATTTCAATCTCAAGGCGGCTTTTGCGAATTGGAGAGGTTGGCAGTTCATTGTTTGGCTTATCATTTCGTTCACGTATCCTGTTGCTTTGCCCATCAACGTGTATCCTATTCTTGGCGACCTTGCTCTCGAAGCCCCGCTATGGATCACTCAAACAAAGAAGGCAAGGGTATCTGAGGCCATGGTCAACAATGAAACGAAATTCGGGGCGAGTCAATGTGTTACTGTAACTAGACCGACAAGAATGATCCGAAGTACGTATCCAGCCATTTGCAAGCACTGACACCCTCATCATTCTCAAATCTTTTCACGGTGCCCACATACCCATCCGGCCTCACATTGACAATAACGACTTCCCCCTTCGCAACGCCACCAACCCATTTTTCGGTGCAGCTTTTACCGCTCTTTTTGTCTTTCAAATCATCCAGATAAATCGTCCATCGACTCTTCTGAAGTAAGGGGGGTAGATCCGATATCTCAAAATCAGATTTCTCCGTTCCCGTCACAATCCCGAATGTGAAGAGCTTCGAGGCACCAATGTATCTTTCCGGCTGGATGAACTCGTTTGATGCCACAGTAGCGACTGCCATTTGAGCGTAGGACTTTGCAGCTTTCAAAGAGGCTCGACCCATAACCGATTGTACCGAGGGAATATGCTTTGACACAAGCGCCAAGAATGGTGAAGAGGCTTGAATATCCTTGACGAGGAAAAATATCTTGAACTGACCTAGGAGTGGGATATCAAGTTCTATATTGACAGGATTCGCGTCAATGTATCGCGTAGCTTTAGCGGGGGCAACGAGTTCTCCAGCACGCAATACACCACGAGGCGGGGCCTCTTCCAGGTTCAAAACGTTGGATCCGTATTTGACGCCAAATCCAGAAATGAAACCAACGTTGGTAGCAAAATTCTCGGCGAGATTTTTGGCATCGCCACTCACGAAGGCAGCGGCGTGTTCAAAGTCAAAGTCGATTAGGTCTTGAGCGATCTTCTTGCGTTCACTTTGGTACGTTGAAAGCAGAGAGGGTTTTGATAGACCGCGGATGGCGAGGTTTAATTTCCAGGAAAGGTTGAACGTGTCGTGCATTGACGTGTTCATTCCTTGTGCTGCTTTTGGGGAGTGAGTGTGAGCTGCATCGCCGGCGATAAAAATTTTGTTGTCTTCGCTTGAAAAGGTGCTCGCCACTCGTTGACCAACTTTGTAGACGCTGAACCATTCTGTAGAGTAATGATCAGTGACGTAGAGTAAATGCAAGCCTCCAGTAGACATACCGATGCTTGTCCACTTCACAGAATATGGAGCCATGATAGTTTGTGCTTTCTTCATGACAAGATCTTGCGTTGCCCTCTCACTATCGTCTAAAGTACGATCAAGCTCGATGTACAATCTTGTCATATTTCTCTCCCGAGGAATACACAAGACTGTGCCAGCAGTCTCAGACTGGATCACGACTTTGCTCCAGATATCAGGAAAATCTGTATCAATGACACCTTCGAATCATGTCAGCCTCGGAAATCTGTACATCGGAGAGTGGAATGAGTGAACCTACCGTCGAGCACGCCCCATTTCGCATTGGAGCTTTCCCCAACCATCTTCACTCCGGGACTACTTTTCCGTACTTTTGAATGAGCGCCATCGCAACCCACCAAGTACTGTGTATGGAAAGAGTGACGGTCGCCGGTCTTGTTCTCTATGTATTCGACCTGAATTGTCTCCAAGCCAGCTTCTGACTTGTATTCCTGGAAAGTTGACCCTCTAGTCACTTCGATAGCCCGCTCCCTCATATCTTCGATTAAAACCTCTTCAACCATTCCCTGGTGGACCAAAAGGATGAATGGATTTTCGACATCGAGGTCTTTCGGGTAATGGATTTCCCTCCGTGTCCGACTCAGGGGATCTGTCGATGTGGAGTTCCAAAATGAAATGTCGAAGATCTTGACGCCTTTCCGCAGTAGGCTGTCGGCTAAGCCTAGTTGTTGAAATGTCTCGATGGTTTTCGGTTGAAGGCCATCTGCCCTTCCTGTCGACGTCTTGCCATCTCTGTCATCGAGAATTTTCGTTCCTATGCCATATCGAGCCAACGTTGCTCTTCAAGACTGGTCAGGAAATGCAATCTTCGTTGAGTAAAGCAAGCCAACAGGCTAAGACGTACCCCAACATCAGCCCAGCTGGTCCTGCGCCCACGACGGTAACGAGCTCAGGGGCAGTGACAGTACTTGAGACTTCATCGCGCTGAACGCCGTTTCCGTCAACGACATGGACACCGTCTCTTGACATGCTTGATGAGTCTGATACGTGACGCTTCATGGAGGGCATCTTAGTCGGAAAGTCTTATGGACCAGCCTTGTGGCTAGGGTACGGCTTTGGGTTGTCCTTCTCGCCATCGAGTCACATTATGCCTTTGGCGGAAAGCGTCTTGCGATAACCACCCCCCACTTCTGGTTCTTACCTGCTGATGTTCCTGGATAGAGACAACAAGGGGGCCGAAGTGGCAGACGCCGAGGATCTGAGGGGGCTGACGGGTTGCTATGTATATCCACTGGTATATCCACTGGTTATATCCTAGCGCTGTGATAAGACTGATTAGCGCTGTGGGGTGAATAGACTAGCGCTGTGATTGGACTAGCGCTGTCGGGTGGTAAGACTAGCGCTGTGATTGGACTAGCGCTGTCGGGTGATAAGACTAGCGCTGTGATAAGACCAGCGGCTTTGATAAGACTAGCGGCTGTGATAAGATGCCGATGCCGCCTTGTGTCCTCACGGACCCGACGCGTCTTCTGTCACACCCGACGCGTCTTCTGTCACACCCGACGCGTCGTTGGTCACAACAACTGAACACACCTGTGACCATGATCAGCTGACTTTAGAATACTTAGCAAGCCCGCTCATCTCTGGGCGCCACGTGATGAAGGGATTGAGTATATGTCAGGAATCTATCACCTGACTCCTAAGCGAACACGTATTATTATATAGATAACGGTTGCTTAAACCCTAACGCTCTTCAGCGATTGTCTTATTAATATAATATAGTTCCGTTCTTATAGTCTTAAAACCTACTTATCCTGATATTATAATCGCTCTTAGTACCTTAAAGAGACGAGACGAATAAAACGATACTAATAATATCTAATACGGGATCCCTAAGTATACGTATAAACTCTCCCTTCGATAGAGAGGATAAGGGAGGACCTACTAGTCCTTAAGGAGGTACTCTATACCCTAGAGGGTATATTAAAGAGATAATAGAGGATAGTAGTAAAGAAGATAACGCTCCTTCTACTCCCGACCCTAATACGGTAGAACTAGTCCTTAAGACTCCGGCCTTTATATATACGCTCTACGACGCGGTAATAGAGGCGGATATATAGTCCGCCCGCTATAACGAAGAATAACGGGTATAAGACTCTCTTAGGAGGGATAGAGATACTACGGCCGAGAGAGAATTCCTCTACTATAAGTAGGAGAAGCGCGACCGGTAGTTAGCCGAGTAGATAGCCGCGGAAGACGCTCGTAGAGCTAAGATCTATTAAGGTAAGAGACTATAGGCCTTCTCTATCCTAGGTAACGTTCCTATTATAGGTCCTACTAGTAATATAGCTAGAATAGGCTAGAATACGCTAGAAAGCGCTACTACGGGTAGTAGCTTAGTAGTAGAAGACCCTAAGACCGTAAGGTTATTAGAACTATAGATATAGGTAAGAAAGAAGCTTTAACTTAAGTATATTACTAAGTTAGAACGTATTAAGTCCGTAGTTAAATCGGGTAATACTAGTATACTTAATATACTCACCCTAAATAGTAAGTTAGAGGTAGAGATAAAGAAGTCCTCCGACCGACCCTATATTCCTTAAGCGAAAGCGCCTAAGAAGTATATAGGTAAAAACCGCTTAGAGTTTAATATATAGGTATAAGACTACGACGATATATTTAGTAATAACCCTAGATACTTTAAAGAAGAGTCTACGAAGGTAACCTTTACTAAGTAGTACTTAGATATATCGTTAAAGATAATATAGATAAATTTCTACGAGAATATAGTATTCTACTACCCTAATAGCCCTTCGTAGGTAATAATAAAGTAGAAGATACTAGACGTCCTTAGTACTCTAGTTTAGTATATACTAAAGGTAGCTATAGCTATTCGTAACTACTACTAGAGATCTAACTAAACCCTAAGGGAGCTACTAGAATATATAAAGCCCCTATAGGAGGAAGCTAAGGTAACGGATAAAGTATAATAAATTCGCGACTATCTAGGCGCTCTATACGAGTTAACCTAGAATAAGCTTACCTTCCGCCTTAAAAAGACGGATATAACCCTCGTAATTATTAAAGAGGAAGTAAGTAACTTCGCGAATACCTTACGCTTAAGAGGGACTACTAAGGACTTATCGAAGTCTAAGGAGGACTCCTCCTAGAGTAAGAACCGCGATAAGTCCGGTAGTAGGAAGCGTAGCCGCGATAATAACGATAAGTTATTAAAGGGCCGCGAATAGAAGTCTTCGCGCTATAATAGGCTAGAACGCTCTAAAAGTAGTAAGAAGGACGTTATATACTACGTATATAATAAGGAAGGGTATACTATACCCGAATGTCGTAATATAAAGGCGGTTAAGGCTTACTATAAAAAGTAGTCTAATAAGGATAATAAGTCGGAAAAAGCTAAGGGCTAGTAGGGTTAATACTATACCTACTAGCCTATATCGATCTAGAGAAAGATATAAAGGCTACTAGGATTACCTAGTTACTAATATCTACCTTCGTAGAGAAGTTAATTACTATTAACTTTAAAATTAGAGAAGGTAATTAGGTTAAGACCCTTATTAATCCTAGGTTATACCTTAATCTTATTAATGCAGTCCTAGCTAAGGAGAGAGGGCTTAAATAGAGACTATTACTACCTAATATAAGGGTAGAAGTAGCTAACGGAGGTACTATAACTATATATAGTATTGCTAAGGTAGAAGTAACCTTTTCTAACTCTTTCGGGCGTATTCTAACCCGTTCTATCCCCTTTCTAGTTATAAACCTTACGAAGTACCGAGTATATCTCGGTATACTATTTTTAAGCGACGTTAACCCTAAGTTAGACTTTATAAAGAAGACCTTATCCTAGCGTAAGCTAGAAGAGTTATTTAGGGCTAACTTTATCTATATTACGCTAGAACCGCCCGAAGAGTTCGTAAGGACTATACTCTTAGGCGAAGTAGACTACTATATCCTCTATATTACCTCTACGGAGTAGAGTAAGGAGGTACTACTACTATAATACCGGGAGTTCTAAGACGTAGCCTCTAAGGCTATCGCCGACCGACTCCCCGAATATAGAAACTAAGATCTATCGATCGATCTCTAGCTAGGAGGATAGGTTCCCTTCTCTCCCCTTTATAATATATCTACCTTAGAGCTGGCCTCCCTACGTAAGTATATAGATAAAAACCTAGGAAGAGGGTTTATTAGGAGATCTAAGTCCCCTACTAGGGTACCGGTCCTCTTCGCTAAGAAGAAGGACGGTAGGTTACGCTTTTACGTAGATTATAGGGCCCTAAATAGGGTTACTATTAAGAATAGATATCCTCTCCCCCTAATTAGTAAATCCCTAGCTAGACTTAGTAAGGCTAAGGTCTATACTAGGTTAGATATCTAGGAGGCCTACTATAGGATCCGGATTAAAGTAGGAGATAAGTAGAAGACTATATTCTATATAAGGTACGGCTATTTCGAATATACGGTTATACTATTTAGCCTTACTAACGTACCTACCTAGTTCTAGGAGTATATTAATACTACCCTAACTAGACTTATCGATATAATCTATATAGTATACTTAGACGACATCCTAATCTACTCTAACTTAGAGGTAGAGTATATTAACTACGTTAAGCAAGTCCTACGTAGGCTTAGAGAGTATAAGCTCTATATAAAGCTTAGTAAGTATAAATTCTATACTAGGGAGATAGAGTTCCTAGGTTACATCGTTACCCTAGAAGGAGTTAAGATCGACCCGGCTCGAGTAGCGGTAATCTAAGACTAGCTAATACCTAAGTTAGTACGCGAGATCCGTATCTTTATTAGCTTTACTAACTACTATAGACGGTTTATCTACTAATTCTCTAAGATCGCCCTCCCTCTAGTTACTTTGACTAAGAAGGCGCTAGAAAGCGCTAGAGGGGGCTATAAATAGCGAAAAGAGGAGTCCATACTACTAAAGATTAGGGTAGACGCTAGGGTCGCCTTTAAGAAACTTAAGGAATCCTTCCTAAGCGTACCTATACTCGTATACTACGATCTAGTACTACCTAGTAAGGTAGAGACTAATATATCTAGTAGTACTATTAGTAGTATCCTTAGCTAATAATATAATAAGCCTAATAGCCGGAAGGTCTAGAGGCCGGTCGACTTCTACTTAAAGAAGATAATTATAAAAGAATATAACTATAACGTCTATAATAAGGAGCTACTAGCCGTCGTGAAGTATCTTATATATTAGGAGAAGTACTTAGATAGTACTACCCCTTTCGAGTTATTTACTAACTATACTAACCTCTAGTACTTCCTTACTACTAAATAACTAAACTTAAGATAGATAAGGTAGTCGGAGAAACTCTAAAGGTTTAACTTTATTATAAGGTACCGCCTAGGGAAACTCAACCCTATAGATAGGATCTTAAGGAGACTAGATTATATACGCACGGTATAGGCCGACGTAGATAAGTATAATAAGCGTAACGTTAAAGCCCTACGGGCTAAACTAGCTCTCTAATATCCTTATTTAGTTAATACGATTATCCTAAGGGATCTTCTATTCCCTTAAGGGGCTTATACGTCTTTTAATATCCTAGTAATTTACTACGGACTATCTTACTCTTTTAGTATATATACGATGTATATACGCTTCTAAAAGAAGTTAGGACGTAAAGATCCGGACGTAGAGACTAATTTTAAGGAGCTAGAGGATAATAGTAGTCGACCTAAAGTAATAGACGATATATCGTAACCGGTAGACGTGCCGGTAGGCTCGCTAGAGGTCTCTTTACCGGTATAACTCCTATAGCCTCCGATACTAGAGCTAAGAGCTCTAAGTCCGCCTCCTATACCTATAGCCGTAATACCCGCGCTATCTATAGCGAAGGACGTACTACTTACGCCTTCGGGTATACCGTTACCGCCTATCCTACTCCTAGCCTATCTCGCGCTAGTATAGGCTAGAATACGCTAGAAGGCGCTACTACGGGCCCGAGTACTATCGTCGAGCCGTAGCTAAATCTAGCCGCCCCGCTCCTAGTACTAGACCTATAGACGGTCCTAATAGAGTATAAAACGGATATAGAGAAGATTAATACGCTTATAGAGTACTACGATAGCCCCCTAGGTAGTTATTTCGGCGAATATAGGATAATAGCGAAGCTATAGCGAAAATATCGCTAGGAAGGTATAAGGAAGGACGCGATCGACTAGATATATAACTATCTACGCTATAAACGGTCGAAACCGGCTAAGTATACTCCGTATAGCTTACTTAACCCTCTTCCGATTCCGGACGGGCTATAGAAGGAAGTAATATTCGATTTTATTACGGATCTACCTCCTAGTAAGTTTATAGGGGTAGTCTACGATTAGATCCTTATTATAATATACTATTTCTCTAAGATAGCTTACTATATACCTTTTAAGTCTAATTGGGGTATAGACGTACTAGTAGAAGTATAGATAAAAGAAGTTATTAGGTTATATAGTATCCCTGAATAGATCCTCTCTAATAGAGGTCTAATTATAAATAGTATATACTAGGATACCTTCTACTACTACCTATAGGTAAGGAGGATCCTTACTTCAGCCTATTATCCTTAAACAGACGGATAGATAGAGAGAATAAACCAAACCTTAGAATAATATCTAAGGATCTTCTATTCTATAGAATAAGATAACTAGGTATAGTAGATATACATCGTAGAGTTCGTATATAACGATAGTAAGTACTCTATTATAGGCTTTACCCCTTTCGAGATAAATATAGGTATCCTCCTATAGCCGCTAGATCTAGTAGACCAACTATATAGGGAAGGCGAGTCCCCGCTCGCTTAGGGACTAGTAGCTAAAGTACTAAATATATAAGAATAATATCGCTTAAAGATAGCCGCTTTAAATAACTATTAGAAGAGTTGAGTAGATAAGAAGCGTAAAGATATTATCTTTAACGTAGGGGATAAGGTCCTCGTCTCTATACGTAATATAAAGTCGCTACGCCTAAAAAAGAAGCTTGATAATAAGTTTATAGGGCTAGGGCTTATTTTACGCTAGAATAGGCTAGATATATACTAAGTATACCTCCTAGCGCTCTATAGCGTATATCTAGTCTTTTATACCTCCCTTTTAGAGAAATAGGAACCGATAGGCTTATTATAGCCGCTAGGGAATAATATAGAGGATATATTAGAGAGGTTCGGCGACGAGGAGCGTATAGTATAAGAAGTACTAGATCGGCGTATAAACTCGGTCGGATAATAGGAATACCTAGCCAAATAGAAGGACGAACCTAATAAGAATAACTCTTAAGAGAGTAGTCCTAAGATCCTACTAGAAGTAATAAATAAGTTCTAGTAGAAGATTAAAGTAGTCCTAAAGAGGGGATTAAAGCCGACTCGAGGACGAGCCGCCCTAAGAGGGGGATAATAGTCTAAGAGTAATATATTTATACTACCTTTACCTTTTTTATCCCGTAAGGGTTTCTAGTAATATATTTTTCCTACTTTCTAAAAGAGGTTTTTTTTCGTATATACTAGGAGGTGTTTAATAGCGTACACCCCTTTCTAAAGGGAGATTTAGAAGGAGTAAGGTAATTATCCTACTTCTCTAACTTCTAAGAGAATCCTATACTAGAGAAAGGAGTAAGATAAATTCTACCCTACTAGTAAAAGGAATACTACTATAATTCTATACTTTTTTCCTAGAGATCTAGGTTTTTTAGTATATTTTATAGCTAGATAAGAGGATTTCGAAGTAGAATACTAGAATCCTATCCTAGAATTTAGTATTACTAGATATTAATACTAGAATACTACTAGGAATATAACCTTAAAATACTAGAAGAGTAGAATACTCTAATAGTAAAAGGTAACCTAAGATAGGGTTTACTAGGATCCCTATATAAAATATATAGGAAAGGTAGTATAAGATGTCTAGTAAGACCTTTAGAAGGCTAGATTTCTACCTTAATAATCCTTTAAGATTCCTTTAGAATAGCAGTCTGAGCATTAAGATTATAGTAGGTAAGATACTATAAGAAGGTTATATAAGAGAATTTAATTATTATTTTAGAATTCTAGCCTATTATAGCCCTATATAGTAAGAAATAGGACTATAGACGTAGGTATAATACCCTTAAACTCCCCCTAACTCTAATTATCCCGAATATTACCCGAAGGCCTATTACTCCTTACCTCCGGTACTAGTAGTAGGTACCTACCTCTTCCGCCTAGAGGCGGGCGTCTTTTTACTATAAGTAGTAGCGGTAGCGGCGTAGGCGGTAGTAAGGTTAGCTTCTACCTTTTTCGCGGCGGCCTCCCGCGCGTAGAGCTTAGTAGGGGTCTCGGTAATAGTAGCTAGACCGTACTTAGGCTAGGAGAGTTAGAATAAGCTAGAATACGCTAGAAAGCGCTAGGAGGGTATCTTACCTTCTTTAGGGACTAGAAGTCTACCTTATTAGACTCCTCGTCCTCTATAGCGGCTACCCTCTTCCTCTCCTTCCTTATAACGGCCGCTTTAGCCCTAGTACGACTAGATACGACTACCCTAGACTAGGTACCGCTCCCTAAGCTATTATATATAAAGAAGTTTTTATAGAAGGGGGTTTTCCTATAAGAAGATATTAGTATACGCTAGAATAGACTAGAATCTACTAGAAGCTACTATAATAACTATATACCTATCGATTTCTACTACTATAGTACTAGCTAGGTCCTATACCTACTTAATAGTAGCGTCGCGTTCGGCGGTAGTTATAGTAGCGGCCGGGACGCTATCTATAGGTACTAGTATCCGTAGAGCGTCTACCGTATCCTAGAATACGTCTATATCCGGGTCTATATCCTCGCCCACCTGTTCTTAGTTAGAATACGCTAGAATATACTAGAAGGGACTATATAACTTACCTTAAAGTAGTTATTATACTTGGTAAGGTAGTAGTAGTACTTATTACCCTACTTATCGTTAATAATAAAGCTGTAGGCGTATATTAGCTATTTAGAGCTAGAATACGCTAGAAAGCTATCGACTTACCCCTTAATAAGCTTAGTATTATTAGAGAAGTAATAATTCTCCTCTAAGAAGCCGAGGGCGAAACGGCGGAGGTAGCAGATATATATAGAGCCGTAAACCCGGCCTTTAGCGGCGGATTCGAGGCGGCGGGTAGGGAGCGTTTATAGTAGTATTTTTTAATACTAATTAGATATTTCTATCCTATAGTTAGCCGTATTACGCTAGAATACGCTATAATAGCGCCGAATAGGGCGTACGAAGTAAAGCTTCTACTTACTTAGTTATATATTATTTACTTAAGGAAAGAAGTTCCGTCTAGTAAAATTTTTACTACTATAGTTATAATAAACACGCGGGATAATATTACTATTATATATTATCGCCGTTAATATTCTAAGACGGGGGTATTATCAGGAATCTATTACCTGACTCCTAAGCGAACACGTATTATTATATAGATAATGGTTACTTAAACCCTAACGCTCTTCAGCGATTGTCTTATCAATATAATACAAGTTCCGTTCTCATAGTCTTAAAACCTACTTATCCTGACAGTATACACCTGTATTAGATGGTCCAACTCCAAAGTCTTCCAGTTAATACCAATCTACCACTTCGTCCAGTCAATACCAATCTACCACTTCGTCCAGTTAATACCAATCTACCACTTCGTCCAGTTAATACCAATCTACCACTTCGTCCAGTTAATACCAATCTACCACTTCGTCCAGTTAATACCAATCTACCACTTCGTCGCTCCTCCATCGACCAACACGTCTTGACCAGTCATGTATGAACTCGCGCTGCTGGCTAAGAACACGCAGGCTCCTTTAATGTCATCCGGCTCTGCCACTCTCCCCGTCATGATCTCATCTTTCCAACTCTCGAGCAATTGCGGGAACTATCGTGTGGGTAATTAGTCGTTCAGGTTCCCCTTCAAGAACCACTCTGCATCACTTACTGGGGCAGTCATTTCCGTCCTTACGTATCCTGGAGAGATCGTGTTGACCCTGATCTTATATTGATTCAATTCTGCCGCCATCGCGGGGCACATGGCTCGGACTGCTCCCTTCGTTCCACAGTACGCTGTGCTCATCTGACTTCGGATGGCCATATAACTCGCGATACTTGCGACAAGAATGATGCTCCCCTTTTGTGTCCCATTCTTGATCATCAATTTTGCGGCGAGCTGGGCGGTGTGGTAAACCCCGAGTACATTGACACCAAGAAGCTGAGTATGCTTTTCTATTGAGGTATCAAGGAACGAAACATTGGCGTTGATTCCCGCGCACGTCACACAAATATCCAACTTGCCGCCGAAATCTGCTTCAAAAGCTTTGAAGCCTTTTTGCAAACTCTCCATGCTACTGACATCCACCCTCAACCACAATCAGCCTCATCTTACCATTGTGCGGCTTGGATCCGGACCTACCTGTAATGCTCTCTCTTCACACCATACAGCCTTTCAATTTCAATAAACGCAGATGCTGGGTCGCCGAGATCAAAAACTGCCACGTCCGCTCCGGCTTCAGCAAGACCTTGAGCAAATGCGAGGCCACAACCTCGTGCACCGCCCGTCACAAGCGCTGTACGACCCTTCAATGAGAAATTGGACATGGTGAATTTTTTAATTTTTTTTTTTGATAGACGTGGGCGGAGCGTAGTTGGTGGTAAGATTCAAATGCTCTTCGACGACTGAATTAAAGAACCCGACGCGGTCGTTGAAGCTATGAATAATCTTTTGATAACAATCAACGTGCACCATAGATTCGATGTTGAAGTTTCGCTCTTGGGTGCCACCCCCCATTTTTGTTGATTAGTTCAACCCGCCGAGTTTCTATCATACAGGCCACTAAAGCGTATAACGCGCTAGCGGGAAGATCCACTTTCTGTAGCCATGGAGCATGATAAGAGGCCATGTCTATACCAGGAGATCGGAAGCCATCATAATCAAACACGGTAGTTTGGAAATTTGAAAAGTCAATACCCTCTTCAGCGCTCGCACTTCGCCATTACTTTATACCATTCAATACCTATTGAACGAGATCTCTGAATTATAATCATCGAAGTTATGGGGAAGAAACGCGTTCTTGTTGGATATGGGGTTGACATTGACGCCGTCGCCGGATGGCTGGGGTCGTATGGCGGAGAAGACTCAACGAGCGACATCAGCAGAGGTTCTTCAAGCCTCCTCACTCTTCAGTTTCAAAGCTGACGGAACAAACTTAGGTCTTTTTGCTGGTATACACGAAGGCAGGTGCAGCTAAGAGGGCTAGACTTACAGATGTTTAGGTACACACGGCACAAGACGTGTGTTGAAGCTTTTCGACAAATATAACATCAAAGCCACTTGGTTCATTCCTGGACACACACTCGAGACATTTCCAGAAGAATGCGCAAACGTTCGCGATGCGGGTCACGAAATCGGTCTGCATGGATACTCTCATGAAAATCCTTCGGATATGAGTGATGAGCAGCAAAAAGACGTGCTCGATAAGTCGTTTAGACTTTTGACTGAGTTTTGCGGAAAGCCCCCTCGAGGGAGTGAGTCTGCCCAATTTAGTCAGGCGAGTCGAGCTAATCTCCAGGCGTCGCACCTTGGTGGGAAGTCAGCAACTCTGGAATGGAGCTTTTGCTTAGCTATGGCATTGAGTACGACCATTCGATGAGTCACGAGGATTGCCAGATGTACTACCTACGCACTGGAGATTCATGGACGAAAATTGATTACAGCAAAAAGGTACGTGCCTCGGTCGTTGTAAGATCATTGTTGACGTTTTCTGTAGGCCGTCGAATGGATGAAGCCTTTGATTAAGGGCTCGATGACCGGCCTTGTCGAGATCCCTGGATCGTGGTATATCGATGATCTGCCGCCCATGATGTTCATGAAAAATTCTTCGAACTCACATGGCTGGGTCAACCCAAGAGATATTGAAGATATCTGGAAGGTCAAGAACACTACAGTTTTTGTCGAAAAATTCATTGCTGATGACTGACAGGATCATTTCGATTACTATTATCGCGAATTCGACGACTTCATCTTTCCCATGACGATCCATCCCGATGTTTCTGGTCGGCCGCATGTCTTGCTGATGCATGAGAGGTGAGACGTGTCATGGGTCAGATATTCGGACTACTAACATCGCAGCCAGACTAATCGAATACATCAACAAGCACGAGGGAGTCGAATGGGTGACGATGGAGCAAATGTGTGATGAATTTAAGAGCAAGAACAAAGCGCCTGAGGGAGCCATGATGCCCGCTACTCCAGAACAAGTTGCGAAGAAGCTCTCATCGCCATGAAAGATTGAGTCAGGATGATTCAACCATAGTACAATGATCGTTACCTATCTACGAATTGGTACCAGCTTCTGTTTTAGTCAACGTGTCTCAAATTTGTTTTGGAGTCTTTACCACAGTATATCGGCGAGCGTAAAGACGGAATTCGAGTCATATGCCCCTTGTTACCGATTTTAAGTATCTCAAAACCGATGGCTAGATCCTAATGTGTGCTTTATCTCGGAAGGCTGGATCTCTGCCTTGATGTTCGATCACATGATCACCACCTATTCCAATTTGAAGCGAGATTCTTGTCGTTCAGCTTCAGCTATGACTCGGATGATCGCTTCGTACAATTCTTCGAGCCCGGCGAGCCAATGCTCGGCATAAGATCAGCTGACATTCAGTCCCCCACTCTTTCATTCCAACAAGGTTGAGATACACCAATCAGCCAGCATTCGCCGGCCTTGAGCAGTGTTATCTATCTCTGACGCAGAGCGGAAAAGACCGCCAAGATGAAGAACCGCCATCTGGAGCCTCGAAGCCATCAGCACGCCAGTTTTGAAACTTTGCCCTGTCAATTTCTGGCTTCGTCCTATATCTCCAAGCTTTTTCCAGTTCTTGGAATTAGTTGACTGATTGTAACTGCGATTTCGTTCAACAATGTCTTCTATCCCCGTCAAAAAACAACAGAACCGTGATGCTTCGACAAGTTTGAACATCATCATCGTCGGAGCAGGTCTAGGAGGCGTCGGAGCAGCCATCTCCTTCCTCCTAGCTGGTCACCGCGTGACCATTTTTGAAGCTGCCAGCGAAATCTCCGAAGTGGGCGCTGGAATTCAAATCCTCCCAAACTCATCTCGCGTACTACAGTCATGGGGAATGCGAGACCGATTGGAACCGTTTGCCACGAAACCAGCGCGAGTGAATATGTTGGGGTGGAAGGGCAATTTGATCACATTTCTCGATACCCAGAGGAGCGCAGCAGAATATCCTGGTACGTTTTATTGGGATTTTCACAGGGCGAATTTGCACAAGGGACTTCTTCAACGCGCCTCGGAACTGGGTGTGCAGCTTAAGACAAAGGCGAGGGTTGTGGATGTACGGATTGCCAGCGACGAAGCTGAAGATGCCACAGTGGTTCTTGAAAGCGGAGAAGTTTTTGTCGCCGACTTGGTCGTTGGAGCTGATGGAATCAACTCGAGACTTAGAGAAGTCCTCATGGGAAGACCAGACCCGCCAACACCAACAGGAGATCTGGCTTACAGACTCTTACTTAACGCCGAGGATATGCTGAAAGATCCCGAGCTCGCCCATTTCATCAAAGACCCGCAGGTAAACTACTGGATGGGCCCTGATGCTCACGCAGTAAACTACGTTTTGAAGGGTGGAAAGCTTTTCAACATGGTTCTGCTCGTGCCAGATGACATGCCATTCGGTGGCGCTAACACGCTACAAGGAGATGTGGACGAGATGCGTGCTCACTACCAAGGCTGGGATCCCAAAATCCTTAAACTCCTGAAATTATGCGATTCGGTGCAAAAGTGGAGGCTGCAGATTCGCATTGGAATGGATGACTGGAGTCACCCAAGCGGTGCTTTCACCATGTTGGGCGATGCAGTCCATGCCACTTTGCCCTACCTTGCTTCTGGGGCAGGTATGTGTCTCGAAGATGCTGCTGTTCTAGGCGAATTGTTCTCGAGGGCGCCAGATCCCAAAGATCCACGGACGAAGAGGCAGATTTTGAAGATCTATGAAGTCTGTCGCAAGGAGAGGACAGAAATGGTTGTCAAAAGAGGAAATTTGCAGCAACGGCTCTACCATTTACATGATGGTCCTGAACAGGAGGAGAGAGATCGTAAACTCAGAGCGGCTGAGGAAGGAGAGGCTTTGGCGTGGAGAGATTCTGGGCTTGCGCCACGGTTGCTTGGGTATCAAGTTGAAAAAGATGTGAGCGATGCTTCTTCTGATTTCTCTCTTTGGAAAGTTACTAATGTGGATTTTAGGTTGACCAGTACTGGCCCGTTGCAGAGAAGCAAGAGACTGCGCGTATTTAAATAGTACATTGCTTTGATTTCGACTCGGCGCTCCTGCGTCTTGCAAGTTTAGTCATTGTGGCCTTGTTCTCCTTAAATAAAGAAGCCTCTTACAGATAGTAAATCATATATTTATATCGTTGAGTTATGATGACTTGAGCGTCTCCTCCAGGGAGATTTTCTTGTATTAAGCGAAGAGGTCGGAGAGAATGTCAATCTGAAGAGCTGCATCCAAACATTGCGCAATTCTGCCACTGGCGACTGAGAATAGAGATATCTCTCTGGCAAGTTATCCATTCGTGCCTGGGCTTGAGTTGTCGGGTCTATGAGAGGCTCTTTGATCAATGCGTTCATGCCTATAGCTTCAGATTGTGCAAGATCCGCTGTCTTGCGCAGCAGAGTGGGCGCAGTCAACTTCTTAATCTCCTTGGGCATGCTACGTCTCGTAATAAAGGCTCGCTCCCGATCGCATCTGATGACCTTCGCATCAAGGCAGTTGACATACGAAGTTATGAGGTCGCCCATGTGCACGACGATGATGATCTTGTGGAGTTTTCAGGTTGTGAAGAAGAACTGCATTTCTGATAGACTTCGTGGTTTCGAACGACCAAGCTGTCACTGGGAGTCATAAAGGAAAGACAAATTACCACGCCAATTCTGGTTTTGACATACAATTGTCTGCTTCCAGCTGCGAGCAGAACAGCTCCTCTTCGGTAAGCCTGTCGGACGCCATCTCGCCTGACAGCTTGGGAACGGCAGGCCATATCTCCTTACGACCTTGCTCTACTTCGAGTTTTCGATGGCCCATTACGTCGTCTCGAACCAATCGTTGGAAATGGAGTGGGCCCTGGGCAGACCTTAGCACGATACTAATTTAGGATTGACGCCGTGCTCACCTTTTCCTTATCAGGATGAAGCTCTCCATTGATATAAACGCCCGAATTCAGATTCCTTTGGGAAGCGTCGCACAGGTGCTTATCTTCTTCCATAATCGTGGAATAGAATAATTTCATGTTCTCAAATTGCTCGTCCGTAGCGTCTCGATGTCGGTAAACCTCGAATTCGATTTTGCTTGTCGTTGCAGTAAGAGGAAGCATGCGCTCATACAAATTAGCTGGAACTTCGGAGGAAAAGCCAAAAGACAGTAGTACCTGCACAACCATGAAATGATTGTTGACTGAAATCGATGTTGCTGGGTAGAAGTAAATGATACTCCGCTTGAATTGTCCATCCTCCTGATCTTTGTTGACGATGACATGTTCCATCCGACCTTGAGTGGGCTCGACGCGGTATTTGGTGAGGTCTGATACTCCTGCGATCAGGGGATGGGAAGTGGCACAATGATAGCATTCATTAAAGTTCTCGATTATTCCCTTCCAGTTCGAGTCCAAATGCTGCTCCCATTGATGATCGAATGTGAACTCCTTGCCGAAATCGAACTCCTTCATCCTCCCTTGATCATGTACGCCGGCGAAATGCTCTTCCCATTTTACATCGGGCTCACCGGCTTGAAGGTTGACGTAAATAAATCCAGCCGAGTCGACGAACACGTTGACAGGCAAGAGACTGTGCTGACCTTTGTCAAAGGCCTCAACAGTGTCGAACCTCGGGGCTTTGGACAACATCCCCTTCAATGAATAACTCCAGCCATGGTATTTGCAGCTCAGAATGCTAGCTGTGCCGCTTCGACACTCGACGATCGGATATGCTCGGTGGCGGCATAAATTGTGAAACCCGCGAAGATTTCCCTCGCGGTCAGTGATTAAAAAAAACGAAAGTCCAGCAATATTGAAAGAAATGTAGTCACCGTGCTTGGCAAATCTCAGCGAGTGCGTAACAAGTATCCATCGTCGATGAAAGATGGCACGTCTCTCGAGTTGATTCAGTTCCGGCGATCGATACCATGAAGCCGCAAGCCCTCGCGTTGGGTCTGGTTTTGGGGGTGTATCGGATGGTCTGCTAGAGCTGAAAAGACGCCACATTTTTGGAGGGAAAGGTGAAAGTCCAGGAGATGAGAGACAAGACAATCTGGGCCATAGCAAGCCTGATAGGATAGTGGAACAAGCTGTGAATAGATGGCCAGAATCGTCGAATAGGTTTCAATTGCCGCATTGGGCCAGACGGGGAGATCCTTTTCGCTAGCGTCGGTCCTCCTCGGAGGAAGGCGGCTTTGGGCCCGGGATTTCTCGACGGCAGCGTCAAGAGTGGGGGAAAGTGGAGAGACGGCCGGGTCACAGCTATCAAACTACTCAATCGGCGAGAGATAAGCGGAAATATATATACGATATCAGCAGTCACGTGGTCTGCATGGACCCTGTTCTCACCCCAGTAGTAATTTGGAAGCCAACGCCAACCTTCCAAGTCCAATTTCTTCAAACAACGTCCACCAAAGTCCCAATTAATAACCCAATCATGGGTAGCTCTTATGAGCAGCTCACTAGGCAGGCTTATCAGTACCTGTAACTTCTTTCGTACATGTGCTTACCATCCCTTCCTTCGACATTTGCAAACCACAATCTCATTCATTGTCTCAAGGTCTCCATCTGCCTCATTTCGGCTCTGGATATTATGGAGATCACCGCCGAAAAGGGACTTGGTGATGGCGTCAGAGAGATCCCTCGGACACACGACGTGGACAGCGATACTGGGAAGCTTGGAGACAATGTCCAAGTCCTCGAGACGGCCGGGTCCGACAACTTGCACCGAAAACTTAGTGGATTTCAAGTTCAGCTGTTCGCGATTGGCGGCGCGATTGGAACTTCATTGTTCGTGCAGATGGGCTCTGTCCTGCCAAAAAGTGGCCCGGCGGGATTGTTCATCGGCTTTGCTCTCTGGTCCACAATCATCTGGGCTGTCAATGAGTGCTTTGCTGAGATGGTCTGCTATCTCCCAGTACAATCGCCATTCATTAGACTGGCCGGCCATTGGGTTGTAAGAACAAATATCAAATCCGCACGCATATCAATACTTACAAACATGGCAGGACGATGCATTATCTTTCGCAATGGGGTGGAACTTTTTTCTCAACATGGCTCTTTTGATACCCTTTGAGATTGTTGCTTTTAGTAAGTGCTGTTAGGCCGTGTCTTGCCACTGAGCTCATCAATTTGCTAGATATAATGATAACCTTTTGGACGCATAAAATCCCAGTGGAGGCGATCATAGTTATCATCATCGTTGCATACTCGTAAGGTCATCCCGCTTGATTTGCTTTTATGCACTAACAATAACTGTCAGAATCTTAAACTTGGTCACGGTTCGATTGTTTGGAATATCGGAGGCCTTCTTCAGCGCATTCAAAGTCGTTCTGATCTTCATGCTCTTTCTCTTCACTCTTCTTACCATGATCGGGGCCAACCCAATCCAGGATAGATACGGATTTAGATATTGGAACAAGCCTGGTGCATTCGTCGCCCATATCGTCCCTGGGTCGACTGGCAAATTTCTCGGTATTATATCCGCAATGGTCCAAGCCTCCTTCACAATTTGCGGTCCTGAATATATTTCCATGGTCGCCGGAGAGGCAAAGCGTCCTCGCAAGGTGCTCCCAGCCGCTTTTAAGACCTTTCCATTCCGACTACTGTTCTTCTTTGTAGGAGGCGCCCTGGCCATCAGCATCGTCATTCCCTATGATGACCCGACTCTGGCTGCGATCCTCGCAGGAACTGCGACTGGGGCTGGCACTGGCGCTGCTTCTCCTTACATCATCGCCATGCAGCGATTGGAGATCTCTGGCCTGCCACACTTGGTCAACGCTCTCATCTTGACTTCAGTATTCAGCTCCGGAAATGGACTCACATATGCCGCAACTCGATCTCTCTATGGAATGGCGACCGAAGGCCGTGCCCCGAAGATCTTCACAAAGACGTCCAAGAGTGGTATTCCATGGGTTGCTGCTATTGGCGCACTATCATTCTGTCTCCTTGCGTTCCTACAAGTCTCTAGTTCATCTTCCAGCGTCCTTACATGGATTGTAGACCTCATTACAGCTTGCCAGCTCCTCAATTACCTCGGAACTTGCGTTACCTACCTGCACTTTCGCCGTGCCTGCGACGTTCAAGGTGTTTCCCGCGAAAGCTTCTCGTTCAAGGCTCGCCTTCAGCCATACGGAACATACTACGCCATCTTTGGACTTTCCTTGTTCTTGCTTCTACTCGGATACGACCTTTTCTTTCCAGGTGGTTGGAGTTACCTGTATTTCTTCCTCGATTATGGTATGCTTGCAGCATTTCCTATCGCTATGTGTGTATGGAAGGTGGTGAAGAAAACGAATTATGTTCGACCAGAAGACGCGGATCTGACGCTCGGGAGCACCAAGAAAGAGATCGAAGACTACAATACGCTCGCTGAGATCCGGGATGAGCGGGTGCCTGCCAAGTGGTATAAGAGGATTATGCGGCGAGTGATGGAGTAGTGGTGTCTCCGTCTATGACTAGTAACGATTATTGAACAAATTGATACCAGACTCTTAGTCTAAAAGGAGGCGGTACCCGCTACAGCCAAATCAATACTCGACAGCAAAACACATCAAATATGGATGATAAAGGGCTTGCCGTGCCCCAAAGACAATCGTTCAGCCTGACTTTTTCTCCTGAAGTGCTGTAGGAGGATATTCGCATTGGTGATTTGTTCTAGCTCTGTCTGCGGAAAGATATCTCGGTATTGCAAGAATAACGCCAACTAGTATCGTGGTGGACTTCAGTAAATAGCCAAAGAGTCTCCTTGATGGCATGGGCCCCGAGTCTGGAGTGAGTTAGCCCAGTATCTTTCTATGCTGGCAATTAAGAGGCTTCAATTCAAGGCATTAGTTCTCACATCGAACTCGAGGATACATCTTATGATCAAAGTCTCCCAATTCAATTCAATATCGCTCTCATTGAATTCCCGGCAAGATGACGATGCCAAATTGCCACAAATCTTCCCATCTCGAAGCTAAATTGACAGACTCCATCTAGTGCGCCGGAAGGATTGAAGTCATGCACTGCAGCAAGAACGGCAATGACTTGTTTGTCTTTCAATACCACAAGCTAGACCACAACCAGAATCTGTAAAGCCAGTCCGACAATCATCGCAATAAGACATGTTGGAGTTTTCGAGTAGCCAGGCCCGAGAAGCTGATGCTGTTGTACAACAAGGTATCAGAGGTTGACCGAGACGAGGTGTTTCTAGGTGCATTGCCCGCCATTGCCGTGTGGTAATAGAAGTAAGAATGAAAAAGCTTTGGGCGCTCCTTGCCCCGCCGTTTACGGTTTACTTAGAAGCTAATTTCACACCATCTTCCATCAAAGGCACCAGGTCTGCATCGACTTCCAGTCATAGTAATCTTACCATTTGACACACCTCTCGCGGTATTTCCCCTGGATCTGTGAACAAAGGTATATTCTCCCTGACCCCATGGTCAAAAGACACTGCCGAGTGCACTCGTCAGTCCATGGCTTCACATCCTTTGAAATTACGTTCCTGTAGCGTCCGTCTGTCTGTCCTCGAATTCTGGAATCAAGATGGATATCTCCATGGCATCTGTGGGCATTGTTTAGTCATGCTGTGCTCTCCTGCTGTTTCTTAGCATCTGCCTTTCTGTTTCATCAATGGTCCGCTGTGTGACTTAGATGTTTCCTGAGAAGCCCTTGCTACAACTGTGCAATTAGTACATATCTTCAACAAAGCCATTGCATTTCCCCATCCGTCAGCACGCTTTGTGCACCATTTTTTGAAACCTGGCATTCATTCTGTCCATACCCGAATCCTTTAGAATCGGGATCGCCAGGCAAGTTGGAATGCCCTCTATCATCACGCTGAGCCGCACCTCTGATTTGCTCGGCCTCCTTGTTCCTGGTAGAGTATCAATATATTCTCCAGGCCATAGTATTCAAATCCTGTAACGCTCCTGCTCTATAATCCAGGCGGAGGGTAATCAAGGTCGCTCGCAATACCTTGTGTCAATTTCTCCTCGTCCATTTTGTTTGCATCTACGTCTTCGTTCTCTTCACGTTTGCGTATCCCCCTATTTATCGGTCTTGGGAGTCTTGCGCCATCGACTGTTTCTTTCGCTTAAGTTTGTTTTATATCAACTCGAACGGCTTTTGAACCGCCATGAGATATTCCGCTGCGTTCATCGCCATCTTGGCGTCTATTCCTCCTACCCTGGGTTCAAGGGATGTCCAAAGAAGAGGTGCATCAGCTAGGATTAGCAATGCGAACACACCACCCGTCACGGTGAAGGGGAATGGTAGATACGTTCCTTATCCGTCGGGCATGGAATCGACTGCTAATAGTTCAAAGCTTTCTTCGTGGGCGACAAGCGATTCTACATTCGAGGCGTAGACTATCAACCAGGTATAAATTCCCATTCCTACTTATGAGAATACTTCTTCTGACGGATGAACAGGCGGCGACGGGGCCAAAAAGGATCCCCTGGCCAGCACAACTGACTGTTCCCGAGATGTCAAGTACTTCAAGAAGCTCGGAATCAACACGATCCGAGTGTACGCGGTGGACAATTCAGTCAATCATGACGAGTGTATGAAACTACTTGCCGACGCTGGCATTTACCTGGCCGTCGATGTTAACACTCCCGGATACTCCTTGAACCGCGAGACTTGGTGGTCGCTGAAAGCTTCTTACAACGAGGTCTATATGCAAAGCGTCTTCTCTACCGTGGAACAATTCGCCAAGTACGATAACACGCTGCTTTTCTTCTCCGCCAACGAAGTAGTCAACGCGATAAATTCCACCTTCGCAGCACCATACATCAAGGCGGTCGGACGAGATATCAAACAGTTCATGAAGGCGAGAAACCTGAGAGCAGTACCCAGTGGGTACTCGGCGGCCGATGTAGAGGAGAATCGCTTCCAGATGGCTCAATACCTGAACTGCGGCGGAGATGATGAAAGAAGTGACTTCTTTGCTTTCAATGACTACTCCTGGTGTGCGCCCTCGGACTTTCAGAAATCAGGTTGGGACAAGAAGGTGCAACAGTACAGCTCCTACCCACTACCACTTTTGTAAGTGATCCCACCTTGTTCCTATCAATATCATCCCGGTCTCATCGGTGTTTAGTCTCTCCGAATACGGCTGCAACACCAACAAGCGCGATTTCGGCGAGGTAGCAACCCTCTACTCGGACAAAATGACCGCAGTCTACTCGGGCGGTCTCTCCTACGAATACTCACAAGGTGCCAACAAATACGGACTTGTCCAAATCGATAACTCGGGGTCCATCGAGGAGTTGCCTGATCTCGCCGTGCTCGCAGCCGCCTTCAAGAATACACCCATGCCATCTGGCCCAGGTGGTTACAAATCCGATGCTAAGGCTTCCAACTGTCCCACTGCTAGCAACCAATGGTCTGTTACCAATACTTCGCTCCCAATTATGCCAAAGAACGCGGCGCAGTATATGACTAACGGTGCTGGACCGGGACCTGGATTCAATAAGGATCCGAAGTACCCTAATGGCAGTCAGTGGGCGGGTACGCCTACGCCTGGGTTCGGAGCAGTTGGTGCTAGTTCTAGTAGCTCCAGCGGGAAAAGCGGGAATAACACTGGTGGTGCGAAAAAGAGCGGTGGTGTCGTTCCAAGTGCTCCAGCGAGAGTCACTTGGTTGATTCTTGCAAGTGCTCTCGGGTTTGCATTTCGATTCTTGTGATGGGTTTCTTTCCATGTCACGAGGCTAAGATTTGCTTTATCATGTACTTTATCAAGCCTGTTTATCATGTACTTTACCAAGCCTGTTTACCCGTACTCTATCAAGCCTGTTATACTTTATCAAGCCTGTTTACCCGTACTCTATCAAGCCTGTTATACTTTATCAAGCCTGTTTATCATGTACTTTATCAAGCCCGTCTACCATGTACACAGTACTTTCTGTCCTGTACACGTAAAGTCCATGGCCCTGATCCAAATTCCATGCCATGCCATGTCGTGCCAATCCCCGAATCCCCAGTTCAAGCAGAACACGTTGGCTTATGGGGAGGCGGCGGTGTTATTGCAGGCGCTTGGCAAGCAAGAGGACGGAATGGATTGGAAAGACAAGAAAGCGGATAATGGGGAAATGTAGGCATCACCCCAAGTTGGGCGGGGTGAGAGATCAGGTACACCGTACGGAGATAGACCGTACGGAGATAAGTAGTTATTCACCAATGTCAGGATTGAGTAGATTTGAAGGTTATAAGAACGGAACGTGTATTATATTAATAAGACAATCGCTAAAGAGCGTTAGGGTTTAAGTAACTATTATCTATATAATAATACGTACTCGCTTAGGAGTTATATAAGAGATTCCTAATAATACCCCTATCTTAGAATATTAACGGCGATAATATATAGTAGTAATATTATCCCGCGTATTTATTATAACTATAGTAGTAAAAATTCTACTAGATAGAACTTCCTCCCTTAAGCAAATACCTAATAACTAAGTAAGTAGAAGCTTTACCTTATACGCCCTACTCGGCGCTATTATAGCGTATTCTAGCGTAATATAGCTAACTATAGGCTAGAAATACTTACTCGGTATAATAAAATACTAATATAAACCCTTTCTACCCGTTGTTAGGGGCTGGTGCTATAAAGGGGTTGATAATAATAAGTATAGTAAGAGATAGATTTATAGATAAACTAATAGCTAAGGAGGTTATTCTCCTAGTAAAGTATCCAAATGTATATAGGCGTATTAGGCGTACTAAGTAGGCGTACGTAATATACTATATTAGTAAAGCGTATACCTTACGTAGGTCTAGTCCTTATAATTATCCCCCCTCCTATAGATCTAGTCCCTAGATCTAATTGTATAGTATAGAATATTATATAGTACCCGAGGGGTAGGTATAGTTAGTACTTATCGTATTTAGCGAGCGTACGGATAGGCTATAAGGCCGCCTTATACGGCTCTAGGCTTTAGGAATTCCTACTATAATACTAAAGAATTATTTTAGTTAACTACTAACCTACTCGTCCGCGGTAAGTAGTCCGTGCGTATACTTACTAACTATAATAAATAATTATATTATAACCTTTCAATTTTTTTTATCCTTCTCCTTTTAATAATAATAACCTATATATACTTAAGCTTTTCGCTTAAAACCTATATATTCCTTATAATCTCGTCGTACCCCTCTCGCCACCTTATATATATACTTAATTATAAATTCTGAGTTAGTAGAAGAATTTTTGGTTTATAATATAAGGCTTATTACCCCTATATACATTCGCTATACGCGGGACCCGGGATATATAAGCGCCTATAACGCCCCTATCCTAGGGTCCCCAACGGGGCGGGGCGAAACGGGGGGGGGGGTCGGGTTAGGGGCGAGTTGGGGCGGGTTTTCGGGGCGGGTTATAAAGCTATAACCCTAACCCGACCCGCCCCGCCAAGATATAAACCCGCCCCGTTAGTTAGGGGCGGGTTTTTAAGGGGGGAACCCGGAGATTTTTTATAGAAACCTTAATAACTTTAGAACTACTATATATATTTTAATTTTTTAATAGCCTATAATATTCTCTAGGTTATAGAGTAGCTTTTAGAAATATAAAATAAATATATATCTATATATATAACCTAATAAAAATCACGTGGAAAACCCGAACGGGGCGAATAGGGCGGGTTGTCCTCTAATCTATAACCCGCCCTAGGACCCCGCCCTAACCCGTTAGAACCTAACCCGCTAACGGGGCGGGTTCCCTACCCTATAACCCGCCCCAACCCGCCCCGTTGGGGACCCTACCCTATCCTATAGAAGTATAACTACTATATACGTAGTAGGTATAACTACGTCCTAGTAAGTATACGTATACTTAGTACGTCCCTAGCGCGCTAAGACTTAAGTTGAGTTGAGCTAACTTATTAGGTTTCTTACTAGTTCTATCCTATAGTAAACTAGTTATTAGAGACGGCGGTATAGATCGAAGGTAGGGTCCCTAACGGGGCGGGTTAGGGCGGGTTATAGGGTAGGGAACCCGCCCTATTAGCGGGTCGGGTTCTAACGGGTTAGGGCGGGGTCCTAGGGATAGGGTCCCTAACGGGGCGGGGCGAAATAGGGGGGGTCGGGTTAGGGGCGGGTCGGGGCGGGTTTTCGGGGCGGGTTATAAAGCTTTAACCCTAACCCGACCCGCCCCGCCAAGATATAAACCTACCCCGTTAGTTAGGGGCGGGTTTTTAAGGGGGGAACCTGGAGATTTTTTACGGAAACCTTAATAACTTTAAAACTACTATATATTTTTTAATTTTTTAATAGCCTATAATAATCTCTAGGTTATAGAGTATCTTTTAGGAATATAAAATATTTATATATCTATATATATAACCCTATAAAAATCACGTGGAAAACCTAAATAGGGTAAACGGGGCGGGTTCTCCTCTAATCTATAACCCGCCCTAGGACCCCGCCCTAACCCGTTAGAACCCGACCCGCTAACGGGGTAGGTTCCCTACCCTAAAACCCGCCCTAACCCGCCTAGTTGGGGACCCTACCTAGGGCGGGTTATAGTTTAGAAGAAAACCCGCCTAGTTCGCCCCAAACAGGTTTTCCACGTGATTTTTCTAGGGTTATATATATAGATATATTCATATATTAAATACCGATTAGATAGAGTATAACCTAGGGAGTATTTTAAGTATTTAAAAAATTAAAATATATATAATAGATCTATAGTTATTAAGGTTTCTAGAAAAAAACTCTAGGTTCCCCCCTTAAAAACCCGCCCCTAACTAACGGGGCGGGTTTAAAGCTTGGCGGGGCGTATCGGGTTAGGGTTATAGCTTTATAACCCGCCCCGAAAACCCGCCCCAACCCGCCCTTAACTCGACCCCCCCCTATTTCGCCCCGCCCTATTAGGGACCCTAATCGAAGGTAGTAAGTTAGCGTATATTTAGCGCGTCCCCGACGCGTTATCTTTTTATTTTGTTTTTCTTTTTAAGCTAATACTTACTTTCTTTAGAGGGATTACTAATAGAGTAGTACTTAGCTCGCTACTATAAGCGGTTCGACCGTATTACGACTTAGTAGCTTACTACTTAGGGTAAGAAAGGTCGCTTCGGTAAGACTAAATCTAAGGCCGATAATAATTCCCCCGCTATACTCGCCCTACTAGAATAACGCGTAGCGACCGATATTCTTATAGACCTTACTAACTAGCTAAGGTATATAGTAAGTTCGAAGTTCAAATAGTTCGATATTAGTAATAGTTTAATATTACCTATTATTTAGCGCCTACTAATCGTACGTAGGGTCTCTAACGGGGCGGGGCGAAACGGGGGGGGGACGGGTTAGGGGCGGGTTAGGGCGGGTTTTCGGGGCGGGTTATAAAGCTATTACCCTAACCCGACCCGCCCTACCAAGATATAAACCCGCCCTATTAGTTAGGGGCGGGTTTTTAAGGGGGGAACCCGGAGATTTTTTATAGAAACCTTAATAACTTTAGAACTACTATATAGATTTTAATTTTTTAATAGCCTATAATAATCTCTAGGTTATAGAGTATCTTTTAGGAATATAATATATATATATATCTATATATACAACCCTATAAAAATCACGTGGAAAACCCGAACGGGGCGAATAGGGCGGGTTCTCCTCTAATCTATAACCCGCCCCGGGAACCCGCCCTAACCCGTTAGAACCCGACCCGCTAATAGGGCGGGTTCCCTACCCTATAACCCGCCCTAACCCGCCCCGTTAGGGACCCTAATCGTACGTAGAATAAGAATATTACCCTCCCTACTCGTAATAGCCAATTTCCTAAGGACTAGGTATTATCTAATATACCTATATCGATAGGTAGGTAGCGCGTTATACGTAAAGACCCTACTACGGGTATACGTAGCGTCGGTAACGACGCTATCTACGACTTCTAGAACCTCTAGGATAAAGAGGAGGAGGAAGGGGATAAGGATAAGGATAAGGAAGAGAAGGAGACTACTAGTAGATAGGTAGAGATAGATAAGGAAGAAGAAGATAGTAGGGGGGTAGAGATAGAGATAGATAAGGAAGAGGAGGAGGGAGACGATCCTATAGAGACCTAGAGGGGTAGCTCTTAGAGTAGTACTAGTAGTAGTAGTAATAGTACTACCGCTAGCTAGGATAATAATAATAATAATATATTAGACGACTAGCTAGGAGGCTAGTACTCTAACTCTACGTTTTGGATATACTTAGGGTGCGTTATTAGTATATAGCGGCTAGCTTTAGTATAATCTATACTTATACTTATACTCTATATTTTTTTTCTCTCTTTTCTTTTTATATAGTAGTAGCACGCGCTTAATACGCGCTTACTATATATTATATACCCGCGCCGCTTCTCGGCTATTAACTCTACTCTTCTTAATTTTTATATCTTTAAGATCTTCTTAACCCGGGGTCTTTAGGCTCTATTCGGGGAGTATCTATAGCCCTTATACCTCCTATACGAGGTGGCTAGGCTTTAAAATCTTAAATTATCTCCTTTAAATTCCCTATTTCCTTCCCTTAGATCTACTAGTTGAAGTTATCTAGGTATCCTACCTACTTTATAAGATATTTACGTACGGCCCCCTTACGCCCTACGTTAAGGATTTCTTCGATCTCCTATTCTTCTTTACCCTCTACTAACTCTAGTAGGGGTAAGTACTTAATCTATTCCCCTACTCTCTAGTAGTATTTCTCTAGGAGGGATACCCTAAATATAGGGTGTATTTTTATAGTAGGTAGAAGTTAGAGCCTATAAGCCTATACTTCTATAGGCTCTAGTACCCTAAAAGGTCCTATTATCCGCTAGGATAGCTTCTTACTTAGGGTTTTTAAGCGAAGGTTCTTAGTTAATACTAGGATAAGGTTACCCTTATTAAATTATATAGGCTTATACTTCTTATTATATAAGGACGACTACGCTTCGGTCGCCTTTTACTAGCGTACTATAAGCTTAGAGCGTAGGAGGTATAACCCCTCGATATAGTCTTTTACGGCTAGGACTTCTTTACCCTTAGGCCTCTCTTCTAGGTTGAAATGTATCTTAGGGTTATACCTATATATAGCTATAAAGGGGGAGATTCCCGTAGAGGAATACTTACTATTATTATACGTAAACTTAGTAACTAGGAGGAGCTTAGCCTACGTACCCTAGTTTTCCGAATAGAAAGCTCTAAGGTATTCCTAGATTATCTAGTATTGCCTCTCGGTTTACCTATCTATCTATAGATAAAAGGCCGTACTTAGGCGTCGCTTAATTCTTATATAGTAGTATAACTCCGACTAGAAACTTCTAGTAAATCTAGAGTCTCTATTAGAGATAATTCCCCTTAGGGCCCCGAACCTTATAAAGACTCTATCTACTAAGATCTCTACTAGATCTATAGTAGTAAGCTTCTTGGTTACCGGGATATAGAGCGCTATCTTAGTATAGCGATCTAGAAGTACTAGTAACGTATCGTAGGCCCGGCCGGTAACCTTACTAGCGGGAATCCCGCTTATAAAGTCTATAGTTAACTTCTACTATAGCCCTTCTAGTTAGGGTAGAGACTATAAGTCCCTAAAAGGCGCGTACCTCTTAACTTTAGTTCTCTAGTAGACTTCGTAAGTCTTAATATACTCGTCTATATCGCGAGATATATACGCCTAGAAGTACTTTCGCGTAAGTAAATTATAGGTTCGAGTAACCCTAAAATAGCCCGTAAAGGTATTATTATAGTATAGCCTTAATAACTCTTATCTAACTATAGCGTTATTTAGGATAAAGATCTTTCCTCTAAAGGCGATATATCCTAACGCTAGTCGTAACTATTAGTAGGGGCCTATTAGCTTATTTAGTAAGTCCGCGTAGACCTTACGAACCGTAGGGTCTTCGCGTTAAAGTTCCTAGAATCCTAATAGTATATTAGATAGGTCTATATAGGTATATTCTCCTTAAAGGACCTTATATACGCGGATATACGTAGTACCCGGTCTTATAGCTAGTTCCCCCGGGCTAGAGATAGGTAGATTTAGTAAACCTAACTCGTAGCGTTACCGCTTAATAACTACGATACGTATACGCTTAAGTCTAGTCGCGTCCGTCCGGTAATCGCGGTACCTCTATATAGGGTATAAACTAGTTATATTTCAACCCCTTAGATCTACTAGGTAGTTAGGCTTTCTACTACTACTATTCTTAGTATTAGCCCAAGCTTTTTCTAGAGCGTAGGGAGAAGGGTACTCTTCTACTATACTAGAGCTTCGTAATCTAGGCGTCTCGACGGCGCGTCCGCTAGGTTCTTTGAACCTAGCCTATAGGTAATAACGAAATTATAAGTAGCTAGTAGTATAGTCTACCGGGCCTAACGGCTATTTAGCTATTTTAGTTTACTAAATCCTAGGAGGTTATTATAGTTAGTAAGGACCTTAATAGGGTATATACTCCCCTTAAGGTAGTACCGCCAATACGAGAAGGCCGCTATAATAGCGAGTAGTTTCTACTCGTAGGTTTTATAATTATACTTAGTAGGGGTCAGCTTCCTTAACTAGAATACGATTAGGTACTAGTACCTAGTATCTTAAGGCTAGGTAAGGATTATAGCGGCTACTATAGTAGAGGTATCTATTTCTATCCTAAGCCGTCGGTTCGGGTCGAAGTATCGTAGTAATAGGGTAGTTATAAATACTTCGACGAGTATACGAAAAGTATACGCGGCCTCTATTAGCTATCGAAAAGGTCTATATTACTTACTATTTTTCTAGCCTTTAAATAGCTCTATAAGTAGCGTAATAATCCGCGAGTATCGTACGATAAACCTACGATAGAAGTTATAGAATCCTAAAAAGACCTAGACCTCTATATAGGTCTTTAGCTCTAGCTATTCCGCGATAGTTATAACTCGCTTACGATCTATTTAGACCCTACTAGTATTAATAATAAACCCTAGGAATTCGACCTCTTCTATAAAGAACTTATACTTTTTAAGGTTACTATAGAGTCCGAATTATCGTAGCCTCGTTAGTACCTCGCGTACGTAGCGTATATATTCCGATCTTATTTTGGAGTAGATTATTATATTATTAAGGTATACTATATAGATACTATCTACTAACCCGCTTAATACCTTAATAATATAAGCTTAGAAGGTTATAGGGGTATTAGTAAGTCCGAAAGGTATTACTAGGTACTCGAAGTAGCCGTACCGCGTACGAAACGTAGTCTTCTACTTATCTCCTAGGCGAATTCGGATTCGGTAGTAAGTATTCTTTATATCGAGCTTAGTATAGTATCGTACGCCTTATAAGCGATTTAGGAGCTCCGAAATCAGTAGGAGTATATACCTATTTTTAATAGTAACTTTATTAAGCCCCCTATAGTCTATATATAGCCTTAGGTCTCCTCCTTTCTTTAGTATAAAGAGGATCCTAGTACCCGTAGGGCTAGTAGAGGGTCGTATCTATTATAGGTAAGATAAGCGTAGATAATATAGTATTAGATTACTATTAACTTCTACCGCTCAGCTACTATATAAAGGTAAGGTAATAGGATCTTTAAGTATTTCGTAAAGAGGTAGATAGGGCAGTTTGTAAAGAGATAGATAAGGTAGTTAGGAGTAAAGAAGAGAGAGTCTAGAGTTAATATAAGTAATAAGAATTAGATCGTATTATTATATTATCTTAGTTCCTATATACGTACCGTTAATATAGTTCCTATATTATTAATTATTAGGGTTCTATAAATTATAGTATTACGGTCGTATATTATATTATTTCTTATATATTATCCGTATCTTATATCCTATTCCTATTCTACTTTCTATTCCGGTTATATACCTTTATCCCCCTTATATCCCCTCCCTAGGTAGATAATACGTCGACCCTTAACGTATTCTAAGATATATAATAAAACTATACGAGACCAACTAATAAACCTAAATACTAGGAAGAATCTTAAAGGGGTATAGAACTTCTCGTATCCTAAGATACTAAGAAAGAACTTAAAAGTAAGAAAAGACTCGAAAGAGTAATAAAACCTTAACGCGTATACCAAAGTATCTAAATATATAAAAAAATCCTAAATATTTCTAAAACCAAGAAAGAATTCAAAGCTCTCCTAAAACAATTAAATATATTAAAAGATCCTATATATTTCTAAAGTAGCCCTGTACGTCGCGCGTATTAACGCTTAGTATAGGAAGCGGCTCCTCGGGAGGTATACTAGATAGTAACGGTAATTATTAGGTTATTACTCTAATAACCTAATCTATTACGGTTGTATTCAAGTGAAGTCGGTTAGATAGGAGGATTTTTCGAGGTAATTAGTTGAAATTTTTCCTTATAGTTTCCGGTTGTAGTAGTATTATACGTAGTATTATTCGTATTTTTTAATTCTAGTTTATTCGTTCTTTTCCTTAATATAGCTCGACTTTAATACGGATTCCCGACTTAAAAGACTTCTCCCTCCCCTACTAAAAAATTCTACGTCGTCCTATAACGTTCGCCTTCCTACTTCCTATACTATTTACTAGGTTTAACGTAAATAAAGGCTAATATATAAACGGTTCGTATATAAAATAATTTAGAATAAGGTACGGTAGCTTAAATAAAACAAAGTAAACTTCCTAACTCTATATATAAAAGGTAACTCTTCTAACCTTTCCGGACATATATATATATATATATAAACTAATAAAAAGGAAAAGTAATAAACGTCTACTACGAAGCTAGCTATCTAAGAATCGAACCGTTATAATATATATACTATAGGTGAGATGAGCGTAGATAATATAGTATTAGATTACTATTAACTTCTACCGCTTAGCTACTATATAAAGGCAAGGTAATAGGATCTTTAAGTATTTCGTAAAGAGATAGATAGGGTAGTTTATAAAGAGATAGACAAGGTAGTTAGGAGTAAAGAAGAGAGAGTCTAGAGTTAACGTAAGTAATAAGAATTAGATCGTATTATTATACTATCTTAGTTCCTATATACGTCTCGTTAATCTAGTTCCTATATTATTAATTATTAGGGTTCTATGAATTATAGTATTACGGTAGTATATTATATTATTTTCCGTATATTATCCGTATCTTGTATTCCGTTCCTATTCTACTTCCTATTCTAGTCCTATACCTTTATCCCCCTTATATCCCCTCCCTGGGTAGATAATACGTCGACCCTTAACGTATTCTAAGATATACGCTAAAACTATACGAGACCAACCAATAAGCCTAAATACTAAGAAGAATCTTAAAGGGGTATAGAACTTCTCGTATCCTAAGATACTAAGAAAGAACTTAAAAGTAAGAAAAGACTCGAAAGAGTAATAAAACCTTAACGCGTATACCAAAGTATCTAAATATATAAAAAATCCCAAATATTTCCTAAAATAATTAAATATATTAAAAGATCCTATATATTTCTAAAGTAGCCCTGTACGTCGCGCGTATTAACGCCTAGTATAGGAAACGGCTCCTTAGGAGGTATACTAGATAGTAACGGTAATTATTAGGTTATTACTCTAATAACCTAATCTATTACGGTTGTATTTAAGTAAAGTCGGTTAGATAGGAGGACTTTTCGAGGTAATTAGTTAAAATTTTCCTTATAGTTTCCGGTTATAGTAGTATTATACGTAGTATTATTTATATTTTTCAATTCTAGTTTATTCGTTCCTTTTCTTAATATAGCTCGACTTTAATACGGATTCCCGACTTAAAAGACTTCTCTCTCCCCTACTAAAAAAATTCAACGTCGTCCTATAACGTTCGCCTTCCTACTTCCTATACTCTTTACTTAGGTTTAACGTAAATAAAGGCTAATATATAAACGGTTCCTATATAAAATAATTTAGAATAAGGTACGGTAGCTTAAATAAAACAAAGTAAACTTCCTAACTCTATATATAAAAGGTAACTCTCCTAACCTTTCCGGACATATATATATATATATATATAAAAAACTAATAAAAAGGAAAAGTAATAAACGTCTACTACGAAGCTAGCTATCCGAGAATCGAACCGTTACAATATATATATACTAGGGTATAGTTCCTTTAATAGCTGAAGTTAAGTTTTACGAAAGTAATACTCGACTAAGTCTATTTAAGTATAAAGCTAGACCGGTATAATAATAGGGGATACTATTAATTTAACTAAGGATAAATAGGAGGCGAATAGCCGAAGGTTACGAAAGGCCGATATAGCGAAAGTCTAAGTAGTTAAAGACTAAGAGAATACGACTACTTTAACTTATAGGATTATCCTCCTAAGGACTATACAGATCTGTTCTAATCTTAAAATATAAGAGTAGGGAGGCTTAGATAGAGGATAGAACGTAAACCGTTAGCGCTGCTAGGAGGGCTACTAAAGAGTAAGAAGCTATTAAAGAGGCTAGAGTAGGAGGAACGGTAAACGTATTCTCTTAAGTATAAACTCTAGGTTTCGTAGATATAAGCTTAAGGACTAATTAGGATTAATAAGTAAGAGGGTCTAAACAAAAGGATCGATAATTATATTCCCGTAGTTATAAATCCTAGGTTTCGTAGATATAAGCTTAAGGGCCGAGTAGAATCAATAAGTTAATATAATCTTATTAGAGCTTAAACCGGAGATTATTAAAGAACCTAAGGTAGACCGTACGGGAGGACCTTAAGGGGTATAAATACTTCCTAGAGAACTAGTAGTACTAAACTAATATTAGACTCAACCAAGGACCTAGACTTTAGTAGATACTTATATACTTAAGGTTTCCTAGATTATTAGCTACTTATTAGATAGGTATCTACTTAGTAGAGATCGACGTATTCGGTAGCTATAGGGGATATTAGGTCGTAGTAATTCCTAATATATAGAGGAGAATCGAAAGCGCGTAAAGTAGAAGAGAATCGAATAAGTACTAAGTAGGGAAGGATTAAAAAGGTCGAAAGCGTATATAGCGGAAGAGGATTAAAGAGGCGTAAAGGTCCCCTAGGATTACGTACTAAGTTCCTTTATACTAATATATAAATAAGGGATTCGATTAAGGTATAGTATATTAGCTTATTAGCTTAATATTTTATATACTTTACTAATCGTTTCCTTTTCTATATTATAAGTATTTATAAGCCGTTTACGAATCGAACGCTTCTCCGTAGTTCCTAGTAATCCTAGTATTAGCTAGGGTTAAATCCTTCTAGTCTAGGAATAATTACTTATAGTCCGGATCGGCGAACTAATATATCTAGATCCTCGTTACCGGGTTACTTTTCCTATTCCTATTCCTTATCCTTATCTAATTGAGTATTATCTTAATCCTAGCCTTATTCTTATTCTATTCTATACTCCTAACCGGTATCAAGGAGGTTATTACCTATAGGTCTATCCCTCTAGTAGAAGATCCTAATCCTATTTCCTCGAATCGTCTTATATACTAAAACTCTATTTAGTTCCTTAAGTACGTAGCTACTAATAGGTAATCCGGTTCTCCTATCCTTATATACCTCCGCGATACGGTATAGACCGACCTATATAAAATCTAATTTAGATCTGAAATCCTTAACGATCTTCGTATTATATAAAAGGATAAGTTATCCTACGTCTAGGTTTTCAGTACGTATTCTAGTTTAATATTACGATTCCTAGTACTCGTTTACTTCCTATCTTATACGTTCCTACCTTACGATAGCTTCCTAGAGGTCTTCCCCTCTCTAATCTAGTTACTTAGCTCGTAGAAAAAGAAGGTATTCTATTATCGTAACTATAGACTAAGGAAGGTTTTACTATATAACCATTTTTAGTTCGATTAGAAGGACGTATTCTTTACTAAGTATTATCCTAACTAGAGTTATACCGGTTATTCTATTAACTGTTATCCGTTCGGCCCAAAGTATTACTAATAATAAATCTTTCTAAGGTTTCTAGTTCCCGTTCGTTACTCCTTAAGGTAGAGTAGTTATTCGTAAAAGACCAAACGGGTATATAAATAAGGTAAGATCGCGACTCTCTTTAGTAAGTTCTAATTAGTCGTACCTAGAGAAAAGGTTAGTAAGCGATATCTATACGTATCTAGTAAACGAGTTAGAAAATTTATTAGCCGTTAGTAGTACGTTCGCGTCCCTAATAGTAACTACGTTGATATTCGTAGCGCTATTAATTAGCCGATACTTACCGTTTTTCTTTAAGACTAAAAACTATAGATTACGATATAAGGTATAACTAGGTTCGAGTCTTCCCGTCTAAATTCTTTCGTAAAATATCTAACGAATCTTACTTAATAGAGCCTTAGGGATATTAAAGGGTTTCGCTTACTAAGGTTCGTAGTCTACTACTTAGATAACTTATACTAGTACTACTTCTTTCCTAATTTTACCGTATTCTTCGAAGCTCTATACGAGGGTAGGTTCTCGTCGTATAAGTATTTCCTTAACTAGTAATCGTTCGTTTGGGCTAAGGGACTAGTTAATACGTATATTATTAAACCGGAGTTCTATAAGCCGAGTCTAACGAGGGAAACGGGCGTAGCGTTTCTCGAGGAATCTATTAAGGTAATAGTAAGGTTCCGTACTAAACTACTCTTTTAGTATTATATCTCTCCAATCTATACGACCGCTAGGTATAGATCTATTAGTAAGCTAAACGTTCTAAGGTTAAATCTTATCTACTTTCTTCTTATATATACTATTCACGTGTTTCGTTCTATACTTTATTAGGGAGCTAGTCGAAAATAAGGAAATCCTTAGGGAAAGTAGGTCCTATTTATCTAAGTATCTAAATATTAGTAATCCGGTCTAAGGCTTCGCTAGTATAAGGCGACGATAGGTAAATATTCGGTACCTTATCTATTATTCCTATAGAAGCCTATCCCTTTCTTTTTATAGCTTTATCTCGTTTACTATAGTAGCTATATTAAGTCTAGTCGTAGTATAAGTCTTATTATATAGAAATCTCCTAAAGTCTAGCGGTAAGAGAAACTCGTCGCGGATCGGGTCGTTAAAAAGCTATTCGTATATATTCTAGCCTAAGTTTAGTACTAGGAGCCTTAGGTTTCTTATATATATAGCGGATATCCTTCTAAGACCTAGGACTCCGCCTCCTTATTTTCCGAATCGTCCGAATTAGAATTATCTTCTTAGTCTAAATAAGTATAAGGGATTCGAAGACTAGACTTATACCTATCGTATAGGAATTCCGAGATAACTACTTACTATATAACGCTCTATTCGCCGTTTATAGAGAATACCTTATACGAAATACTACTATCCGCCTTAGCCTATATAACGAGACGACTCCGTACTAAGAAAGGCTAACTAAGTATTATTCCCTAAGAGTAGTCCCTAAGTACTATAAAGACTATATTTTTATAATTAAAGTCTACTCCGGTAATCCGTATATACGCGCTAGTCTAGCTAACTAGAGGAACTCTCCTCCCGTCGGTAACCTTAAGCTTGTCTAAAACTAGTCCCTAGATATCCTACTTAATACTATTAACTACTAATCTATAACTCCTTATAACTCCTTTAGATATAACGTTTACTTCGGCTCGAGTATTATATAACGCCTTAATCTCTAGTTTTCCAATCCGAGCTATTAAAGTAGGGCTCCTTACTAA
Organism: Venturia nashicola; assembly: GCA_004522665.1. Lineage (NCBI taxonomy): Eukaryota > Fungi > Ascomycota > Dothideomycetes > Venturiales > Venturiaceae > Venturia > Venturia nashicola. Next base: position 147,112 of record SNSD01000032.1, read on the forward strand.
GACGTAAGAACGGTTATTATCCTTATTAATACGAAGAACTATTTCCGAAGTTAGTTCCTACTCTTCCGAGCGTAGTACTATAATTCCTACTCCTTATTTTGTTCCGTTTACTTTCTATCTTTCTTCTATTTTCCGCTTCCTTTTAGTAGCCTTTTCCCGCTTCCTTTATTCTATTTCCTCTATTTCGGGACGGATATTATTAGCTAATTATTCTAGTAGGGACTTATATAAGAGATCTCTAAATACTAGAATATAAATAATAGTATCCTAAAGACTAAGTTAGACTAATTACTAGAGGATATTCCCTACTATATATATTCCGTTAGTAGCCTTATCTTTCTTCGTAACGTACTTAGGGTCCCTAACGGGGCGGGTTGGGGCGGGTTATAGGGTAGGGAACCCGCCCTATTAGCGGGTCGGGTTTTAACGGGTTGGGGCGGGGTCCCGGGGCGGGTTATAGTTTAAAAGAAAACCCGCCCCGTTCGCCCCGTTCGGGTTTTCCACGTGATTTTTATTAGGTTATATATATAGATATATTAATATATTATATTCCTATTAGGTAGAGTATAACCTAGAGACTATAATAAGTATTTAAAAAATTAAAATATATATAATAGATCTATAGTTATTAAGGTTTCTAGAAAAAAACTCCGGGTTCCCCCCTTAAAAACCCGCCCCTAACTAACGGGGCGGGTTTAAGGCTTAGCGGGGCGGGTCGGGTTAGGGTTATAGCTTTATAACCCGCCCCTAAAACCCGCCCCGCCCCGCCCCTAACCCGACCCCCCCCGTTTCGCCCCGCCCCGTTAGGGACCCTAAACGTACTACTTAAGAGTTAGGTTCCTAGGCTTACGAGTTTTCTTTAGTAGTTCTAGTAGCGAGTTCCTAAGGGTTACGTCTAGTTCGTTGTCTTCTAAGTCTAAGTCTATATCCGAGTCTCCTTCGCTATTCTATTATCCCGCGGTCTTAGTAATATAACTATATACTATATACTTAACTATCGGGGCCTTAGATCTACTAGACTTAGTAACCCTAGTAGGCTATTTTCCTTTTACCTTTTCTAATAGAGGTTTTCGTATAGATAAACGTAGTTAGGTAGTAGCCGTAAGAATAATAGAAGGTATAAATCCGCCTCCTCCTACCTTACTAATATTCGATACCTAAACCTACGTACTAAAGTCTTCCTACTCTAAGTCGCTTAATTTAACAATTCTGATAAATAACTTAACTATCCTAAATAACGAAATACTACTAGAGCCCTATTAAGACTAAGCTAATTAAGTACGGATCTAGTTACTATAGTTCTAGCCGTTAATAATTCCTCCGATTTTCCCGCCTAGAGCGGCTGAAGTTCCCTAGTACTACTATCTAGGTATTACGTTTATATTCTAATAGTAAATTCCTTAAGTAACTAGTTCCGTAACGTTAGGGTATATCCGTTCGTAATATTCTATACTTCTATAGCTCCTACAACCTCTCTTTTCCGATGTTCCGTTCTAGGTAGTCTATATAGGGGGCGGTAACGAAGAAGGGATTAAAAGGTAGTTAGTAGGTAGGGCGGTTAGGTTCGGGTTTCTTAGCTAGGCTAGGGGTAGAGGCTAGGGGTTACTAGGGATACTAGTAGACTAAATATTAGCGGACTAACTACGTTAGTTAGCGGTATTCTAGATATACTAGGAGGACTAGTTAGTATTAGCTAGCCCCCTATAGTAATTTCTACGTAGGTTAGTATAAACGAAGGAACTTCCTAATAGTATAGTATTAGACTAAGTAGAAGAGCGAAAGTTATTATAGATCTAATCGTTAAGTATAGTAAACTATTTTATATCTTTCCTAGCTACTACTATAGTAGGATCCGTACTTTCGGTAATAGCGAAGAGTAGGATATCCTTAGAAGTATTCGTTCTACGAAGACCCTTAAGAGCTTTAATAATATTAGCCCTAAGTTAAGGTTTAGTAGTTTTAGGTTTTTCTTTAGCTATAGCCTCGTTCCTTTAAAGGACTATTCGTTTAATAACCCTATCGAGGGCACTTCCTTTATAACTATCTAATATAAAGAGTAATATATTCTCGTTACTAATAATAATCCGTTTAGCTTTAAGGATAATCCGTTTAATATCGTTAAAGGTAGAGCGAATACGAGGGTCGATATTAAGCCTTAGATTAACCTATTAACTAGATAGTAGTTCTTGAATTCCTTAATAAAGCTACGAGTATCTAGTTTCTAAGAGGCGCTTTAAAAGATAAGTTTATAGAGATAAGCGGTAGTTTCCTTTCGTTAACGGTTATTAGTAGCGATATATTCCTTACGAAGGGATTTACGGAGAGTTCTATAGCTACGTTCCTTATAGCTACCTAAAAGCTTAATATCGTATAGATAGCTAGACTTAATATTACGAGTAAGAGCCTAGATCTTATAGGTATCGTCGGTAATATCGTAGGTATCGAAGGTATCTTTAAGACGAATAAGGAAGTTCGTAATATTCCTACTATCGAAGCGTTCCTTAGGAGAGAGCGTATAGTTCTTAAGATTAAAGGCTTAAGCCTTTCTTTCCTATCTTCTAGTAATAGTAAAATCCTTAAGGGTATTAATAAGGTTAATTATATTAGAACGAGTAGCTAGTCCTTTAATTATAGGGCTAAGATTAGCTATAGACGGGTTACTAGAGGGAGGGCCGGAAGAATCCGAAGGGATTCTAGTAGGAGAGATCCTTTGGTCTAGGCGCGAGTATATAGGTATTTCGATTTTTTATTAGTCTTAAGTTATTCTATTTGTTTTATATTATATTCGTTCGCGTACATTTCTTAGAGATAAGAGTATTAATACTAAGAGTTCCTAGATAATTTCGAAGATAAGTAGCTAAAAGGAGTCGGATCTATACGCCGATATACGGAGTTTATAGCCTAGACGGTAAGAGTAGTACCGTTTCGTATATAGTATAGTTAGGCCTCTCTTTTCTAACTTATTAGATAAGGGTATATAGGCTATAGAGGGGCAATATATTAATAGTATAGGTAATCCTAGGTATTTTCGTATAAAGTATAATTTCTGCTAACGGGATATCCTAGACTTAGTCTAAGGAGTTAAAAGAACTAGGATATTACTAGTAATTATTTTAAATTCTAATTTTCCGTTAATATAGCTTAGACTTAGACCTTTATAAAGATTTTTCCTATTTCTAAGTTTAGTAATAGTCGGTTGATCGAGTATTATTCGGTTATAAGGAGAGAAAAGGTCGGTTTGAAGGTACGAAGTAACGCTAGTTAATATTCGTATAAAAAGTTCGAAGGTATTCTAAAAAAAAAGGTAGTTGAAAGTCTAAAGTCGAAACTCTAAAGTCGAGAGTCTAAAGTTAAGAGTCTAAAGTCGAGAGTCTAAAGTCGAGAGTCTAAAGTCGAGAGTCTAAAGTCGAGAGTCGTATATAGTCTAGTATTCGAAGGAAAGTTTAAAAGTCTAGTAGTCGAAGATTAATATACGAAGTTCCTTTTCGATAGTCTAATAGTTCTATAGTTAAGTTAATAGTAAAGAAAGAGAGTCCTAACGTCCTAAAGTCTAATATTTAAAGTCTAATATAAAGCCTAATATTCGAGAGTTCGATAATCTAGTCTAAAAAGAGAGAGAGAGTATTCTAAGTATAAGTTCGATTATAATACTATAATAGCTACTAGGAATCGTCTTAGCTATAGAGAGAAACCCTAGTACGACCTCTAAAATATAGGTAAGATAAGCGTAGATAATATAGTATTAGATTACTATTAACTTCTACCGCTTAGCTACTATATAAAGGTAAGGTAATAGGATCTTTAAGTATTTCGTAAAGAGGTAGATAGGGCAGTTTGTAAAGAAATAGACAAGGTAGTTAGAAGTAAAGAAGAGAGGATCTAGAGTTAACGTAAGTAATAAGAATTAGATCGTATTATTATATTATCTTAGTTCCTATATACGTACCGTTAATCTGGTTCCTATATTATTAATTGTTAGGGTTCTATAAATTATAGTATTACGGTCGTATATTATATTATTTCTTATATATTATCCGTATTTTATATCCTATTCCTATTCTACTTCCTATTCCGGTTATATACCTTTATCCCCCTTATACTATCCGCTCGTAATCGCGTCGCTAAGGTACTATCGTAGGATACTAAGTTCCTTTACCGAAAGGTTATATATTTTCCTAAAGGGGGGATCTACCGTAGTTTCGATAGTATATTCTACTCCGTCTATAGGTAGTATACGAGTAGTAAGGTTATTATTAAAGTTATCTTTAAAATCCTTAAATTCTAGGGGAAGGGATATTACTTCGGATTCTTCCTCCTTAAACTTATTAACGCTTAAGATTAGCGTAATATCCTCGCTTTAGAGTTTAAAGATAGACGCTAGATCTTCCTTAAGTAATTCCTTAGCTAAGACTAGTTAAACTTAGCTCCCTATACTCTTAAACCGCTATCTTATTTTACTAGTATCTAGCTTAATACCCGCGTTATATAGGGCTAGTATACCTAGGATATAGCTCTGTCCTAGCCTTTCTAGCGCGTAGAATTCTACCTTAACCTTCTTAGTAACCCTAAGGCAATCTATAGCCTACTAGATCGCTTTATATACCCCTAGGTATCCTACGCGCTCCCCGCCTCCCTATCGTATAGGCGGAGTAGGTATATCGATAGGTTCTAGATCTATTTCGAGGGCTTAGATAGGCCCGATAACGTTAACTTCTATACCCGTATCTAGGAGGGTTACTACCGAGTATTAGGAGACTAGGCTATAGATAATAGCCTCTATAGTAATAGACTTCCGTACTACTAGCCCTTATCTCCTAGAGCTTAGAAGTACTCGGCTAGTAGACTTATCTCCTAAGTCGGGGCTAGCTACGTTTCCCTTCTACGTCGTATACGCGGTTATAGCGACGCGGACTCGTTTCCTACCGGGTTATAGTATTAGTCTATAGCTAGTTTAGTAATCTCCTTCTCTTTCTTAGGTTCCTTATAGTTATTAGTATAGTAGCCTATCTACCTATAGTTAAAGTACTAGATAGTAGTAAGGTCCTTATTACTACCCTTAGGCTAGATAGGAGTAGAGTTAGCTTCTAAAAGCCTCGAGCTTATAGTCGCTAAGCTTATGGGTTATCTACTTCCCGACTTAGTATCGTATTATAGGAGCCGACGCTTCTAGTCTCTTTCTAATAGTTTAGAGGTAGAGGCCTTTCTCTTATTCGATTCTAAGCGTATAGCTAGCGCGACGATTACGTCTCGAGTCTTAGGAATTTCCTAGTAATTAGAGAGTATACCCCGGATTTCTAGCCTTAGTTTATACTAGAGGTAGTTTCTTAGTTAGGTTTCTATATAAGGTTTATCTAGCTAGGACTCTAGGCCTATAAGGTAAGAGTTAAAGGATATAGTTAACTAGTCTACGCCTTACTTACTATTTATATAGTATTATATCGCTTCGAGCTAGCGGTTAATAGGGTCCTTAATTAGGTCTAATAGAAAGGTTCGGAAGTATTCCTATATTAACTAGTCTTCTAAGAGAGAGGGCTCCTTCTCTACCTATAAGCTATAGGGGGTTCCCTTAATAAACTAGAGGGTATAGGATATCTTCGTAATTTCGGTACTAAAGGTATTAGGGGCTAGGCTAGGGTCCCTAACGGGGCGGGTTGGGGCGGGTTATAGGGTAGGGAACCCGCCCCGTTAGCGGGTCGGGTTTTAATAGGTTAGGGCGGGGTCCCGGGGCGGGTTATAGTTTAGAAGAAAACCCGCCCCGTTCGCCCTATTCGGGTTTTCCACGTGATTTTTATAGGGTTATATATATAGATATATTAATATATTATATTCCTATAGGATAGAGTATAACCTAGAGATTACTTTAAGTAATTAAAAAATCAAAATATATATAATAGATCTATAGTTATTAATAGGGTCCCTAACGGGGCGGGGCGAAATAGGGGGGGGCGGGTTAGGGGCGGGTCGGGGCGGGTTTTCGGGGCGGGTTATAAAGCTATAACCCTAACCCAACCTGCCCCGCCAAGATATAAACCCGCCCCGTTAGTTAGGGGCGGGTTTTTAAGGGGGGAACCCGGGGATTTTCTACGGAAACCTTAATAACTTTAGAACTACTATATATATTTTAATTTTTTAATAGCCTATAATAATCTCTACGTTATAGAGTATCTTTTGGGAATATAAAATATATATATATCTATATATATAACCCTATAAAAATCACGTGGAAAACCCGAACGGGGCTAGGGTCCCCAACGGGGCGGGGCGAAACGGGGTGGGTCGGGTTAGGGGCGGGGCGGGGCGGGTTTTAGGGGCGGGTTATAAAGCTATAACCCTAACCTAACCCGCCCCGCCAAGCCTTAAACCCGCCCCGTTAGTTAGGGGCGGGTTTTTAAGGGGGGAACCCGGAGTTTTTTTCTAGAAACCTTAATAACTATAGATCTATTATATATATTTTAATTTTTTAAATACTTATTATAGTCTCTAGGTTGTACTCTACCTAATAGGAATAAAATATATTAATATATCTATATATATAACCTAATAAAAATCACGTGGAGAACCCGAACGGGGCGAACGGGGCGGGTTTTCTTCTAAACTATAACCCGCCCCGGGACCCCGCCCCAACCCGCCCCGTTAGGGACCCTAAACGGGGCGAACGGGGCGGGTTCTCCTCTAATCTATAACCCGCCCTAGGACCCCGCCCTAACCCGTTAGAACCCGACCCGCTAACGGGGCGGGTTCCCTACCCTATAACCCGCCCCAACCCGCCCCGTTGGGGACCCTAGTTATTAAGGTTTCTAGAAAGAAATCCCGGGTTCCCCCCTTAAAAACCCGCCCCTAACTAACGGGGCGGGTTTAAGGCTTGGCGGGGCGGGTCGGGTTAGGGTTATAGCTTTATAACCCGCCCCTAAAACCCGCCCTACCCCGCCCCTAACCTAACCCCCCCCGTTTTGCCCTGCCCCGTTAGGGACCCTAGGCTAGGCGGAATATATTCTTAGCGCTCTAGGTCTAGTCGTAGTACGCGTATACGCTCTTCCCTTCGTATAGAGATAATTTCTCTAGTTAGAGTTCTTTTAGAGGTTAGGAGTATTAACTCGCTAGAGTAGCGCTATAGTATCGCGCGGTTTACGATCCTATCTCGAGTTCTATCTTATTTACTTCTAAGATAAGCTTTACTAGTTATAGCTACTTCTCGTAGACGGCTAGCTTACGCTCTACTTACTTAATAGCTACGTTAATATCTTCCTTGGTTTAGGATTCTATCTTATCTTAAGATATTTCCCCTTATTAGTCTTCGCTTATATTTCGCTTATCTATAGTAGTCGACCCTCCTATAAGGCTGCTACTCTTCGCTCGTATCGTTCGTTAGGAAGCCATCTCTTACTAGACCTATTAGGTTGGAAGAGCTATTAGAATTATAAAGGGGTTAATAATAACAAGTATAGTAAGAGATAGATTTATAGATAAACTAATAGCTAAGGAGGTTATTCTCCTAGTAAAGTATCTAAATATATATAGGCGTAGTAGGCGTACTAAGTAGGCGTACGTAATATACTATATTAGTAAGGCGTATACCTTACGTAGGTCTAGTCCTTATAGGTACCCTAGAAGCTAGAAGGAAGGAAGAATAGACTATAAAAGAAGTAGAACCGGAGACCGTACGTTAGAGTACGGTCTCCTCGTTAGAGTATAAGAAGAGAGCTCCTCCCCCTCTCTAGCTCGTTAGTTAACTTAGTTCTATCTACTACTTTACCTTTTAGTATATACTAGGGTCTCCCGTAATATAAGGTTAACTCTCCTCTTTTTTTTTTCTCGACTCGCTCTAGAAGCTATAGAGACTACGATAGATCCCCTAAAGGGTAATAGTAGCGATATTACGCTATATAACTATAGTACTATTATCCGGTAATTAATAGTATAGTAGTAGGCTTAGACTACCCGCTTAGAGGAGTAGGAGGCCTAGCTCTAGAGGGCGTAAGCCGGTCTACTTAAGGCGGATAAAGCCTACGCGGAGCTAAAGGGTAATAATATATCTATCTAGAACCTAGTCTTAGCTATCTAGGACCGCGGCCTAGGCGGACCGGACTCTACTATAGATAACCTAGTCTACGGACCTTAAGAATAGCGGCTACTATAATAGAATAGGTCCGTAGCTACGTTTAGAGATTTTTTTCTCCGGATTTAGAGTTCCTATAGAACGAGAGCTATATAGAAGCTAGTACTTCCTACTCCTTTTTACTAAGATACTATTAACGACTACCTAACCTACGAGAAGAGAGCTTAGATAAGGGGTTTTTAGGTAGTAGACGGCCCTAACGGTAAATAGAACCCTAAGGACTTCCTCTTAGAGATTAAGCGTATTTTTACGGACTCTATAGAAAAAACGACGGCCCTAGAAAAGATAATAGGCCTAAAATATAATAATAGCTAGCTATAGTAGGATAACTAGCTAATCTTTAACCAACTCCTACTAGTATTAAACGGCTCCTAGTAGAGCGACGAGGTTAAGATTTAGTAGCTATAGAAGACCCTCTATAACTAGGATAATATACTTCTAGTAACTATATAGAGGGAGATAGGGTATACCTAATCTACCGTAGAGATTAGACGTATTATATAGAACTATAAATATACTAGCTAGTTCGCTACGTAATTCGTAACCTAGTAGTCTAAGTAAAAGTAGTCGGGCGGTGGTCCCTATACCGTAGCGGCTACGAGCCTAGCCTTATACGGTAGTACCGTAGACGGCGATATAATTATAACCCCGGTACGGGTCGTAGACCGGGCTAGGGCGGCTACGCCCCGCCCCCCTATATAAGGAGGGAACGGCGCTATACTAAGGGCGAAGTAGGTATCAAAGGCGGAACTAAATAGCCGTAAGGAGAAAGGTCTCTACTTCTAGTACGGAGAAAGTAGGTACTATATAAGCGACTACGTATACCGCCCCGCTAAGCGACCTACCTAGAAGGGGGTAGGGATAAATACCTTAATAGTTCTAGCTATAACGGAGACCGCCCCGGTCCTAGAAGTTACCGAGTCTAACCTACTAGGAAAAGAATAGCTCCCCTCTAAAGATAGAGGATAGGAGTAGGTCGAGTACTAATAGAGGACTAGGATACTTACTAGGTAAATATAGACGGAAATAATATACTTATAGACGTAGTAATTAATAGTATTTCCTATATATCCGCCCTAATAAACGAAGGCTATTAGTACTACGCTATAATAGACGGAGACCTAGCTAAACGGCTTAGACTCCCTAAGGTAGGAAAAACGACGAGACGGATCCGGGGCGCTATAGGCGATATAGCCGGGTCTAGTATTTAGGGGGTAGTTAACCTAAAACTTAAGATAGCCGGCTCCGAGTAAGTAGTCTATATATACTACGTCCCTAAACTAGCCTTTCCGGTTATTTTAGGGAACCCCTAGAAGGCGTATAACTAGGGTCCCTAACGGGGCGGGGCGAAACGGGGTAGGTCGGGTTAGGGGCGGGGCGGAGCGGGTTTTAGGGGCGGGTTATAAAGCTATAACTCTAACCCGACCCGCCCCGCCAAGCCTTAAACCCGCCCCGTTAGTTAGGGGCGGGTTTTTAAGGGGGGAACCCGGAGTTTTTTTCTAGAAACCTTAATAACTATAGATCTATTATATATATTTTAATTTTTGAAATACTTATAATAGTCTCTAGGTTATACTCTACCTAATAGGAATATAATATATTAATATATCGATATATATAACCCTATAAAAATCACGTGGAAAACCCGTTTGGGGCGAACTAGGCGGGTTTTCTTCTAAACTATAACCTACCCCGGGACCCCGCCCCAACCCGTTAAAACCCGACCTACTAACGGGGCGGGTTCCCTACCCTATAACCCGCCCCAACCCGCCCCGTTAGGGACCCTACGTATAACTATATCTAGACGGCGCCTAACGAAGGCTAGTTATACTACGGACGGGTAGTAAGGTAGGTAGTAGAATCCGCCCCCGAAGTAGTAGAGGGCGGGGACCCTCGTATAGTAGTATATCGGTTAGAGAGCCTAGGCGAGGACGCTATACTAGCGGAATAGGTATAGCTAGAGGCTAATAACTTCGTAGTTACGCTAGTAACCTTCTATATTAAGAAGGTAGAAGACGGTTATTTAGTAATCGTTACTACTATAGCGATAGAGGACTTCGAGAAGGCTATAATAGAGAAAAGGCCTAATATAGAGGCGGAACTCCGGGCGTAGCTCCCCCTAGAGGTTTACGATATAATCCCGCTATTTTTAAGCCTAGAGGCGGAGAAACTCGCCCCCTACTACCTAGGGGTAGACTATAGAATCGAGCTATATACGAAGCCTAATAGGATAATAGAGTCCTTACTATAGGGACCGCTCTACGGTATATCTAAGGAGGAGCTCCTAGTCCTTTAGAAAACGTTAAACGAGCTACTAGCTAAGGGGTTTATTCGGCTATTAAGCCCGGACGGTAGGGTACTATAGGTAAGATAAGCGTAGATAATATAGTATTAGATTACTATTAACTTCTACCGCTCAGCTACTATATAAAGGGAAGGTAATAGGATCTTTAAGTATTTCGTAAAGAGGTAGATAAGGTAGTTTATAAAGAGATAGACGAGGTAGTTATTAGGATAAGTAGATTTAAAGGCTATAAGAACGGAACGTATATTATATTAATAAGACAATCGCTAAAGAGCGTTAGGGTTAAAGTAACCGTTATCTATATAATAATACGTATTCGCTTAGGAGTTATACAATAGATTCCTAATAATACCCCCGTCTTAGAATATTAACGGCGATAATATATAATAGTAATATTATCCCGCGTATTTTTTATAACTATAGTAGTAAAAATTCTACTAGACGGAACTTCTTTCCTTAAGCAAATAATATATAACTAAGTAAGTAGAAGCTTTACTTCGTACGCCCTATTCGGCGCTATTATAGCGTATTCTAGCGTAATATAGCTAACTACGGGATAGAATTACTTAATCGGTATAATAAAATACTACTTTAAATAATCCCTACCCGCCGCCTCGAATCCGCCGCCGAAGCCCGGGTTTACGGCTCTATATATATCCGCTACCTCCGCCGTTTCGCCCTCGGCTTCTTAGAGGAGAATTATCGCTTCTCTAGCGATACTAAGCTTATTAAGGGGTAAGTCGATAGCTTTCTAGCGTATTCTAGCTCTAAATAGCTAATATACGCCTATAGCTTTATTATTAACGATAAGTAGGGTAATAAATACTACTACTACCTTACTAAGTATAAGAACTACTTTAAGGTAAGTTATATAATCCCTTCTAGCGTATTCTAGCGTATTCTAACTAAGAACAGGTAGGCGAGGATATAGACCCGGATATAAATATATTCCGGGAGGTAGTAGACGCCTTAGAGCTATAAGCCCCTATAGATAGTAGCCCGGTCGCTACTATAACTACTACCGAACGTAAAGCCGCTATTAAGTAGGTTTAGGAGCTGGCCGGTACTATAGTAGTAGAGATTAATAGGTATATAGTTATTATAGTAGTTTCTAGCCCATTATAGCGTATACTAATATCTTTTTATAGGAAGACCCCTTTCTATAAAAACTTCTTTATATATAATAGCTTAGGGAGCGGTACCTAGTCCGGAGTAGTCGTAGCCGGTCGTATAAGGGCCAAAGCGGCTGTAATAAGGAAAGAGAGGAAGAGGATAGCCGCTATAGAGGACGAGGAGTCCGATAAGGTAGACTTCTAGTCTCTAAAAAAGGTAAGGTACCCTCCTAGCGCTTTCTAGCGTATTCTAGCTTATTCTAACTCTCCTAGCCTAAGTACGGATTATCGGCGGTCGCTAAAACCCTAGCCGAGGCGCGCGCGCTCGAAGCCGTAGCTAAGAAGGTAGAAGAAGACCTCGCTACCGCCCGTACTACTACCGCTACTACTCGTAGTATAAATTAGGCTACTCCTCGTAAGAGGAGGTAGGGACCGGTAGCTAGTATAGGAGGTACTAAGTAATAGGCCTTCGGGTACTATTCGAACTAGTTAGAGTTAGGGGGAGTTTAGGGGTAATATACCTACGTCTATAGTCCTATTTTCTACTACGTAGGGCTATAATAGGCTAGAATTCTAAAATAATAATTAAATTCTCTTATATAACCTTCTTATAGTATCTTGCCTACTATAATCTTAATACTTAGACTACTATTCTAACCTTAGGGAATCTTAAAGGATTCTTAAGGTAGGAATCTAGCCTTCTAAAGGTCTTACTAGACATCTTATACTACCTTTCCTATATATTTTATATATAGATCCTAGTAAATCCTGTCTTAGGTCACCTTCTACTATTAGAGTATTCTACTCTTCTAGTATTTTAAGGTTGTATTCCTAGTAGTATTCTAGCATTAATATCTAGTAATACTAAATTCTAGGATAGGATTCTAGTATTCTACTTCGAAATCCTCTTATCTAGCTATAGAATATACCAAAAAACCTAGATCTCTAGGAAAAAGTATAGAATTATAGTAGTATTCCTTTTACTAGTAGGGTAGAATTTATCTTACTCCTTTCTCTAGTATAGGATTCTCTTAGAAGTTAGAGAAGTAGGATAATAACCTTACTTCTTCTAAATCTCTCTTTAGAAAAGGGTATTCTTCTACCCCTTCTATAGGAGTACGCTATTAAACACCTCCTAGTATATACGAAAAAACCTCTTTTAGAAGTAGGAAAAAAATATATTACTAGAAACCCTTACGGGATAAAAAAGGTAAAGGTAGTATAAATATATTACTCTTAGACTATTACCCCTCTCTTAGAGCGGCTCGTTCTTAAGTCGGCTTTAATCCCTTCTTTAGGACTACTTTAATCTTCTACTAGAACTTATTTATTACTTCTAGTAGGATCTTAGGACTACTCTCCTAAAAGTTATTCTTATTAGGTTCGTCCTTCTATTTAGCTAGGTATTCCTATCATCCGACCGAGTTTATACGCCGATCTAGTACTTCCTATACTATACGCTCCTTATCGCCGAATCTCTCTAATATATCTTCTATATTGTTCCCCGGCGGCTATAATAAGCCCGTCGGTTCCTATTTCTCTAAGAGGGAGGTATAAAAGACTAGATATACGCTACGGAGCGTTAGGAGGTATACTTAGTATATATCTAGCCTATTCTAGCGCAAAATAAACCCTAGCCCTATAAACTTATTATTAAGCTTCTTTTTTAGGCGTAGCGACTTTATATTACGTATAGAGACGAGAACCTTATCCCCTACGTTAAAGATAATATCCTTACGCTTCTTATCTACTTAACTCTTCTAAAAGTTATTCGAAGCGGCTATCTTTAAGCGATATTATTCTTATATATTTAGTACTTTAGCTACTAGTCCCTAAGCGAGCGGGGACTCGCCTTCCCCGTATAGTTAGTCTACTAGATCTAGTAGCTATAGGATAATACCTATATTTATCTCGAAAGGGGTAAAGACTATAATAGAGTACTTACTATCGTTATATACGAACTCTACGATATATATCTACTATACCTAGTTATCTTATTCTATAGAACAGAAGATCTTTAGGTATTATTCTAAGGTTTAGTTTATTCTCTCTATCTGTCCGTCTATTTAAGGATAATAGGCTAAAGTAAGGATCCTCCTTACCTATAGGTAGTAGTAGAAGGTATCCTAGTATATACTATTTATAATTAGACCTCTATTAGAGAGGATCCGTTTAGGGATACTATATAACCTAATAACTTCTTTTATTTATACTTCTACTAGTACGTCTACACCCCAATTAGACCTAAAAGGTATATAGTAAGCTATCTTAGAGAAGTAGTATACTATAATAAGGATCTAATCGTAGACTACCCCTATAAACTTACTAGGAGGTAGATCTATAATAAAATCGAATATTACTTCCTTCTATAGCCCGTCCGGAATCGGAAGAGGGTTAAGTAAGCTATATAGAGTATACTTAGCCGGTTTCGACCGTTTATAGCGTAGATAGTTATATATCTAGTCGATCGCGGCCTTCCTTATACCTTCCTAGCGATATTTTCTCTATAGTTTCGCTATTATCCTATATTCGCCTAAATAACTACCTAGGGGGCTATCGTAGTACTCTTTAAGCGTATTAATCTTCTCTATATCCGTTTTATACTCTATTAGGACCGTCTATAGGTCTAGTACTAGGAGCGGAGTAGCTAGACTTAGCTACAGCTCGACGATAGTACTCGGGCCCGCGGTAGTACCTTCTAGTACATTCTAGCCTATACTAGCGCGAGATAGGCTAGGAGTAGGAATAGGCGGTAATAGTATACCCGAAGGCGTAGATAGTACGTCCTTCGCTATAGATAGCGCGGGTATTACGGCTATAGGTATAGGAGGTAGACTTAGAGCTCTTGGCTCTAGTATTAGAGGCTATAGGAGTTATACCGGTAAAGAGACCTCTAGCGAGCCTACTAGCGCGTCTACTAGTTACGATATATCGTCTATTACTTTAGGTCGACTACTATTATCCTCTAGCTCCTTAAAATTAGTTTTAGTATTATATCTCCCTAATCTATATAACCGCTAGGTATAGATCTATTAGTAAGTTAAATATTCTAAAGTTAGATCTTATCTACCTTCTTTTTAAGTTTTTATATATACTATTAAAGTATTTCGTTCTATATTTTGTCGGGGAGCTAGTCGAAAATAAGGAAATCCTTAGGGAAAGTAGGTCCTATTTATCTAAGTATCTAAAAGTTAGTAATCTAGTCTAAGACTTCGTAGGTATAAGGCGATAATAGGTAAATATTCGGTACCTTATCTATTATTCCTATAGAAGCTTATCCCTTTCTTTTTATAGCTTTATCTCGTTTACTATAGTAGCTATATTAAGTCTAGTCGTAGTATAAGTCTTATTATATAGAAGTCTCCTAAAGTTTAGTAGTAAGAGAAACTCGTCGCGGATTAGGTCGTTAAAAAGCTATTCGTATATTTTCTAGCCTAAGTTTAGTACTAGAAGTCTTAGGTTTCTTATATATATAGTAGATATCCTTCTAAGACCTAGGACTCCGCCTTCTTATTTTTCGAATCGTCTAAATTAGAATTATCTTCTTAGTCTAAATAAGTATAATAGATTCGAAGACTAGACTTATACCTATCGTATAGGAATTCTAAGACGACTACTTACTATATAACGCTCTATTCGCCGTTTATAGAAAATACCTTATACGAAATACTACTATCCGCCTAAGCCTATATAACGAGACGGCTCCGTACTAAGAAGGGCTAACTAAGTATTATTCTCTAAGAGTAGTCCCTAAATACTATAAAGACTATATTTTCGTAATCGAAGTCTACTTTAGTAATCCGTATACACGCGCTAGTCTAGCTAACTAGAGGAACTCTCCTTCTATTAGCGACTTTAAGCTTACCTAAAACTAGTCCCTAGACGTCCTACTAAATACTATTAACTACTAATCTATAACTTCTTATAACTCCTTTAGATATAACGTTTACTTTAGCTCTAGTATTATATAACGCCTTAATCTCTAGTTTTCCAATCCGAGCTATTAAAGTAGGGCTCCTTATAGAGATACGAGAACGGTTATTATCCTTACTAATATAAAGAACTATTTCTAAAGTTAGTTCCTACTCTTTTAAGCGTAGTACTATAATTCCTACTCCTTATTTTATTCCGTCCGCTTTCTATTATTCTTCTATTTTCCGCTTCCTTTTAACGGCCTTTTCCTATTTCCTTCGTTCTATTTCCTCTATTTTAGGACGGATATTATCAGCTAACTATTCTAGTAAGGACTTATATAAGAGATCTTTAAATACTAGAATATAAATAATAGTATTCTAAATACTAAGTTAGACTAATTACTAGAGGATATTCTCTACTATATATATTCTATTAGTAGCCTTGTCTTTCTTCGTAATATACTACTTAAGAGTCGGGTTCCTAGGATTACGAGTTTTCTTTAATAGTTCTAGTAGTAAGTTTCTAAGGGTTACGTCTAATTTATCGTCTTCTAAGTCTAGGTCTATATCTGAGTCTTCTTCGCTATTCTATTATTCCGCGATCTTAGTAATATAACTATATACTATATAGTTAACTATCGGGGCCTTAGATCTACTAGACTTAGTAACCCTAGTAGGTTATTTTCCTTTTACCTTTTCTAATAGGGGTTTTCGTATAGATAAACGTAGTTAGGTAGAAGCCATAAGAATATTAGAAGGTATAAATCCGCCTCCTCCTACCTTACTAATATTCGATACCTAAACCTTTATACTAAAGTCTTCCTATTCTAAGTCGCTTAATTTAATAATTCTAATAAATAACTTAACTATCCTAAATAACGAAATACTACTAGAGCCCTATTAAGACTAGGGTCCCCAACGGGGCGGGTTGGGGCGGGTTATAGGGTAGGGAACCCGCCCTATTAGCGGGTCGGGTTTTAACGGGTTGGGACGGGGTCCTAGGGCGGGTTATAGTTTTAAAGAAAACCCGCCCCATTTACCCCGTTCGGGTTTTCCACGTGATTTTTATAGGTATATATATATAGATATATTAATATATTATATTCCTATTAGATAGAGTATAACCTAGAGACTATTATAAGTATTTAAAAAATTAAAATATATCTAATAGATCTATAGTTACTAAGGTTTCTAGAAAATAACTCCGGGTTCCCCCCTTAAAAACCCGCCCCTAACTAACGGGGCGGGTTTAAGGCTTAGCGGGGCGGGTCGGGTTAGGGTTAAAGGTTTATAACCCGCCCCTAAAACCCGCCCCAACCCGCCCCTAACCCGACCCCCCCCGTTTCGCCCCGCCCCGTTAGGGACCCTAATTAAGACTAAGCTAATTAAGTCCGGATCTAATTACTATAGTTCTAGCCGTTAATAATTCCTCTAATTTTCCTACCTAAAGCGGCTGAAGTTCTCTAGTACTACTATCTAGGGTCCCCAACGGGGCGGGTTAGGGCGGGTTATAGGGTAGGGAACCCGCCCCGTTAGCGGGTCGGGTTTTAACGGGTTGGGGCGGGGTCCCGGGGCGGGTTATAGTTTAGAAGAAAATCCGCCCCGTTCGCCCCGTTCGGGTTTTCCACGTGATTTTTATAGGGTTATATATATAGATATATTAATATATTATATTCCTATTAGGTAGAGTATAACCTAGAGACTATAATAAGTATTTAAAAAATTAAAATATATATAATAGATCTATAGTTATTAAGGTTTCTAGAAAAAAACTCCGGGTTCCCCCCTTAAAAACCCGCCCCTAACTTACGGGGCGGGTTTAAAGCTTAGCGGGGCGGGTTGGGTTAGGGTTATAGCTTTATAACCCGCCCCTAAAACCCGCCCCGCCCCGCCCCTAACCCGACCCCCCCCGTTTCGCCCTACCCCGTTGGGGACCCTACTACTATCTAGGTTTTACGTTTATATTCTAATAGTAAATTCCTTAAGTAACTAGTTCTATAACGTTAGGGTATATCCGTTCGTAATATTCTATACTTCTATAGCTTCTATAACCTCTCTTTTCCGATATTCCGTTCTAGGTAGTCTATATAGGAGGCGGTAACGAAGAAGGGATTAAAGGGTAGTTAGTAGGTAGGGTAGTTAGGTTCGGGTTTCTTAGCTAGGCTAGGGGTTAAGGCTAGGGGTTACTAGGGATACTAGTAGACTAAATATTAGCGGACTAACTACGTTAGTTAGCGGTATTCTAGATATACTAGGAAGACTAGTTAGTATTAGCTAGCCCTCTATAGTAATTTCTACGTAGGTTAGTATAAACGAAGGAACTTCCTAATAGTATAGTATTAGACTAAGTAGGGTCCCTAACGGGGCGGGGCCAAACGGGGGGGGCGGGTTAGGGGTAGGGTAGGGCGGGTTTTCGGGGCGGGTTATAAGTATAAAACCCTAACCTAAACTACCCCGCTAAGCTCTTAACCCGCCCCGTTAGATAGGGGCGGGGTCTTGTAACCTAACCCGTTATAACCCGTATATAATATCGTTAGTATATTTAGAATATACGAGGTATTCTAGTATTCTTCTAGTAGTTAAAAAGAGTCTTCTAGTAGTTATAACGATAGTCGAAATATTTCTAGTAGTCTTCTAGTAGTTATAGAGCTTATAATAAGTTATATTATAACTGAATCTACGGCTCGAAAGTTAAGAGCTTAAAACTAAGTACGATAAGCTCTACTCCTAGTTATAGGGCCCTTATTATTACCTTTATAACTACGTCGGCTATTAACTATCGCCTAAAGATCTGTACTACCTCTAGGTAATACTACTAGTAGTCTTATAGCGCGACCCCTCCTACGCCTTCCTATACTTCGGGTAGTAGCTTAGGTTCGCCGACGTATTATAATACGACTACTAATATAATCTCCTATACTCTTAACTATTTCGAGCCGCTTACCTAATAGACCCTTATTATCCCGTCGTAATCTATTCGCTAACCTCCGTATAGGGGGAGAAGCTCCTTTAGCTAGTAGTAGCGTATTATTAGGGTCCGTAGTATCCTCCCTATCGCTAATTTCATCTAACCTCTATATCTCGTTAACTATACGAACAAGTTCCTTAGTCTATTTAGCTCGCTTAGTAGCCAATTTATCTTTAGTTATATAAATATCCCTTCTCCCTATTAAATAGGAGTTAAGTATATACTGCTTAGAATCTGCTATCTACTTATAGTTACTTACTATTAACGTACTAAGAACCTATACGCTATATAACTTATTATCCGTATTAAAGTTACTAGTAATACTAAACTCTCGTTTAATACTAATACCGGCCGCTTAGATAGTAAAGAGATCCTTTACTATTATTACTATCCGTAGGAACCGGTACTTAATAGATCTCTATTACTAGAATAGTTCCTTAAGATCCAGCCGTACTTTATCTAGGGATTATCAGCGACTACTAGAAGACTACTAGGGACTAGGGTTTTCGCTTACTCTATAAGCGATACTCATCGAACTCTCGCTGTATATCTATTACTACGCGCGTCGCTATTAGGCGCGTATTATACTTAGTAGAAGGCTCTACTACCGTACGGAGATCTATAACCGAATCGAGGTTAATATATCCTCGTTAGAGCGATAATAGGACTTTAACGTAGCGGATTACTAGGTTTCGCTACGTATATTAAGTATTATATAGAACGTATAGTTCCGTCTAATATTATACCTACTAATCGAGTAGATCTTCTAGTATAGGCTACTATTTAGGCTGGTTCTAAGTATTAAGCTTGTAACGAGGATAGAGTAGGATTACTATACTATAGTACTTTCCAGCCTATATATTAGACGTTATACTATAGTAGACCCTAAGCTTATCTACCGCCTTACTATATACCCGACTAATCTCTTCTACTAACGGTTCTTATCTCTAAGCCGTTCCTCTATATCGAGGTATATAAATAGTCGATTATAGATATCGAAGACCGAGTAGATTATTAGGTTACGCGTAGAGCTAATAAGCTACGTATATACCGCGAAGGGACGGAGGATAGTAATAACTAATAAGGTAGGAAACTTAGCCCTATTTATCTTCGCTTAGGCTAAGGTATCGATATTCCTTATCTATAAATTAATTAATTAGGTCTCTTAATCTTAGAAGTTATATAAGTATATAGTACGTCGAGTCCTATCTCGTCTTAATATCTTAGGTATATCGTAGAAGTCGAATCTTAGCCAGAATAGGGTAGTAAGCGCGATACTAGATTATTTAAATCTCCGAGAATATAAGCTATCGGCCTTCGCTTGAGTTAATAAAGATCGCGATTTAACGGGCCTTTATAACCGTATATAGTAGCTTTATAGATAAATTAGTATTACGAAACTACTAGGAGACTACTAGGAGACTACTAGGAGACTACTAGGAGAATACTAGGAGACTACTAGGAGAATACTAGGAGACTACTAGGAGACTACTAGGAGGCTAAAAGAAGGAAAATAACTTATACTACTATAAGGGGGATGAAGGTATATAACTAGAATAGGAAGTAGAATAGGAATAGGATATAAGATACGGACAATATATAAGAAATAATATAATATACTACCCTAATACTACAATTTATAGAACCCTAATAATTGATAATATAGGAACTAGATTAACGGTACGTATATAGGAACTAAGATAATATAATAATATAATCTATTTCTTATAACTTACGTTAACTCTAGACTCTCTCTTCTTTACTCCTAACTACCTTATCTATCTCTTTATAAACTACCCTATCTATCTCTTTACGAAATACTTAACGATCCTATTACCTTACCTTTATATAGTAGCTAAGCGGCAGAAGTTAATAGTAATCTAATACTATATTATCTACGCTTATCTTACCTATATTTTGGAGGTCGTACTAGGGTTTCTCTCTATAGCTAAGACGATTCCTAGTAGCTATTATAGTATTATAATTAAACTTATACTTAGGATACTCTCTCTCTCTTTTTAGACTGGATTATCGAACTCTCGAATATTAGGCTTTATACTAGACTTTGAATATTATACTTTAGGACTTTAGGACTCTCTTTCTTTACTACTAACTTAACTATAGGACTATTAGACTATCGAAAAGGAACTTCGTATATTAATCTTCGACTACTAGACTTTTAAACTTTCCTTCGAATACTAGACTATATACGACCCTCGACTTTAGACTCTCGACTTTAGACTCTTAACTTTAGACTTTTAACTACCCTTTTTTTTAGTATACCTTCGAACCGACCTTTTCTCTCCTTATAACCGAATAATACTCGATTAACCAACTATTACTAAACTTAGAAATAGGAAAAATCTTTATAAAGGTCTAAGTCTAAGCTATATTAACGGAAAATTAGAATTCAAAATAATTACTAGTAATATCCTAGTTCTTTTAACTCCTTAGACTAAGTCTAGGATATCCCGTTATTAGAAATTATACTTTGTACGAAAATATCTAGGATTACCTATACCGTTAATATATTGCCCATCTATAGCCTATATACCCTTATCTAATAAGTTAAAAAAGAGAGGCCTAACTATACTATATACGAAACGGTACTACTCTCGCCGTCTAGGCTACGAACTCTATATATCGGCGTATAGATCTAACTCCTTTTAGCTACTTATCTTCGAAATTATCTAGGAACTCTTAGTATTAATACTCTTATCTCTAAGAAACGTACGCGAACGAATATAATATAAAATAAATAGAATAACTTAAGACTAACGAAAAATCGAAATACCTATATACTTACGCCTAGACTAAAGGATCCCTCCTACTAGAACCCCTTCGGATTCTTCCGGCCCTCCCTCTAGTAACCCGTCTACGGCTAATCTTAGCCCTATAATTAAAGGACTAGCTACTCGTTCTAATATAATTAACCTTATTAATACCCTTAAGGATTTTACTATTACTAGAAGATAGGAAAGAAAGGCTTAAGCCTTTAATTTTAAGAACTATACGCTCTCTCCTAAGGAACGCTTCGATAGTAGGAATATTACGGACTTCCTTATTCGCCTTAAAGATACCTTTAATACCTACGATATTACTAACGATACCTATAAGATCTAGGCTATTACTCGTAATATTAAGTCTAGCTATCTATACGATATTAAGCTTTTAGGTAGCTATAAGGAACGTAGCTATAGAACTCTCCGTAAATCCCTTCGTAAGGAATATATCGCTACTAATAACCGTTAGCGAAAGGAAACTACTACTTACCTCTATAAACTTACCTTTTAAAGCGCCTCTTAGAAACTAGATACTCGTAGCTTTATTAAGGAATTTAAGAACTACTATCTACTTATTATTAATACCGATAAACTAACTAGGTCTAGTATAAGTAGGATCTTCCTTAGTAGATTACTAGAATCGGTTCGTTAATAGGTTAACCTAACGCTTAATATCGACCCTCGTATTCGCTCTACTTTTAACGATATTAAACGGATTATCCTTAAAGCTAAACGGATTATTATTAGTAACGAGAATATATTACTCTTTATATTAGATAGTTATAAAGGAAATACCCTTAATAGGGTTATTAAACGAATAGTCCTTCGAAGGAACGAGGCTATAGCTAAAGAAAAACCTAAAACTACTAAACCTTAACTTAGGGCTAATATTATTAAAGCTCTTAAGGGTCTTCGTAGAACGAATACTTCTAGGGACGTCCTACTCTTCGCTATTACCGAAAGTACGGATCCTACTATAGTAGTAGCTAGGAAAGATATAAAATAGTTTACTATACTTAACGATTAGATCTATAATAACTTTCGCTCTTCTACTTAGTCTAATACTATACTATTAGGAAGTTCCTTCGTTTATACTAACCTACGTAGAAATTACTATAGGGGGCTAGCTAATACTAACTAGTCCTCCTAGTATATCTAGAATACCGCTAACTAACGTAGTTAGTCCGCTAATATTTAGTCTACTAGTATCCCTAGTAACCCCTAGCCTCTACCCCTAGCCTAGCTAAGAAACCTAAACCTAACTACCTTATCTACTAACTACCCTTTAATCCCTTCTTCGTTGCCGCCCCCTATATAGACTACCTAGAACGGAATATCGGAAAAGAGAGGTTATAGGAGCTATAAAAGTATAGAATATTACGAACGAATATACCCTAACGTTATAGAACTAGTTACTTAAGGAATTTACTATTAGAATATAAACGTAATACCTAGATAGTAGTACTAGGGAACTTTAGCCGCTCTAGGCGGGAAAATCGGAGGAATTATTAACGGCTAGAACTATAGTAACTAGATCCGTACTTAATTAGCTTAGTCTTAATAGGGCTCTAGTAGTATTTCGTTATTTAGGATAGTTAAGTTATTTATTAGAATTATTAAATTAAGCGACTTAGAGTAGGAAGACTTTAGTACATAGGTTTAGGTATCGAATATTAGTAAGGTAGGAGGAGGCGGATTTATACCTTCTATTATTCTTACGGCTACTACCTAACTACGTTTATCTATACGAAAACCTCTATTAGAAAAGGTAAAAGGAAAATAGCCTACTAGGGTTACTAAGTCTAGTAGATCTAAGGCCCCGATAGTTAAGTATATAGTATATAGTTATATTACTAAGACCGCGGGATAATAGAATAGCGAAGGAGACTCGGATATAGACTTAGACTTAGAAGACGACGAACTAGACGTAACCCTTAGGAACTCGCTACTAGAACTACTAAAGAAAACTTATAAGCCTAGGAACCTAACTTTTAAGTAGTACGTTACGAAGAAAGATAAGGCTACTAACGGAATACGTATAGTAGGGAATATCCTCTAGTAATTAGTCTAACTTAGTCTTTAGGATACTATTATTTATATTCCGGCATTTAGAGATCTCTTATATAAGTCCCTACTAGAATAATTAGCTGATAATATCCGTCCTAAAATAGAGGAAATAGAACGAAGGAAATAGGAAAAGGCTACTAAAAGGAAGCGGAAAATAGAAGAAAGATAGAAAGCGGACGGAATAAAATAAGGAGGAGGAATTATAGCGCTACGCTTAGAAGAGTAGAAACTAACTTTAGAAATAGTTCTTCGTATTAATAAGGATAATAACCGTTCTCGCGTCTCTATAAGGAGCCCTACTTTAATAGCTCGGATTAGAAAACTAGAGATTAAGGCGTTATATAATACTAGAGCCGAAGTAAACGTTATATCTAAAGGAGTTATAAGGAGTTATAGATTAGTAGTTAATAGTATTAAGTAGGATATCTAGGGACTAGTTTTAGATAAGCTTAAGGTTACCGATAGGAGGAGAGTTCCTCTAGTTAGCTAGACTAGGGTCCCTAACGGGGCGGGTTGGGGCGGGTTATAGGGTAGGGAACCCGCCCCGTTAGCGGGTCGGGTTTTAACGGGTTAGGGCGGGTTCCCGGGGCGGGTTATAGTTTAGAAGAAAACCCGCCCAGTTCGCCCTATTCGGGTTTTCCACGTGATTTTTATAAGGTTATATATATAGATATATTAATATATTATATTCCTATTAGGTAGAGTATAACCTAGAGACTATAATAAGTATTTAAAGAATTAAAATATATATAATAGATCTATAGTTATTAAGGTTTCTAGAAAAAAACTCCGGGTTCCCCCCTTAAAAACCCGCCCCTAACTAACGGGGCGGGTTTAAAGCTTAGCGGGGCGGGTCGGGTTAGGGTTATAGCTTTATAACCCGCCCCTAAAACCCGCTCCGCCCCGCCCCTAACCCGACCCACCCCGTTTCGCCCCGCCCCGTTAGGGACCCTAAGCTAGACTAGCGCGCGTATACGGATTACCGGAGTAGACTTTAATTATAAAAATATAGTCTTTATAGTATATAGGGACTACTCTTAGGGAATAATACTTAGTTAGCCCTTCTTAGTACGGAGTCGTCTCGTTATATAGGCTAAAGCGGATAGTAGTATTTCGTATAAGGTATTCTCTATAAACGGCGAATAGAGCGTTATATAGTAAGTAGTTATCTTAGAATTCCTATACGATAGGTATAAGTCTAGTCTTCGAATCCCTTATACTTATTTAGACTAAGAAGATAATTCTAATTCGGATAATTCGGAAAACGAGGAGGTAGAGTCCTAGGTCTTAGAAGGATATCCGCTATATATATAAGAAACCTAAGGCTTCTAGTACTAAACTTAGGCTAGAATATATACGAATAGCTTTTTAATAACCCGATCCGCGACGAGTTTCTCTTACCGCTAGACTTTAGGAGACTTCTATATAATAAGACTTATACTACGACTAGACTTAATATAGCTACTATAGTAAACGAGATAAAGCTATAAAAAGAAAGGGATAAGCTTCTATAGGAATAGCGGATAAGATACCGAATATTTACCTATTATCGCCTTATACCGGCGAAGTCTTAGACCGGATTACTAATATTTAGATACTTAGATAAATAGGACCTACTTTCCCTAAGGATTTCCTTATTTTCGACTGGCTCCCCGATAAAATATAGAACGAAATACGTAAATAGTATATATAAGAAGAAAGTAGATAAGGTCTAACCTTAAAACGATTAGCTTACTAATAGATCTATACCTAGCGGTTATATAGATTAGAGAGATATAATACTAAAAGAGTAGTTTAGTACGGAACCTTACTATTACCTTAATAGATTCCTCGAGAAACGCTACGCCTATTTCCCTTATTAGACTCGGCTTACGGAACTCTGGTTTAATAATATACGTATTAACTAGTCCCTTAGCCTAAACGAACGATTACTAGTTAAGGAAATACTTATACGACGAGAACCTACCCTCGTATAGAGCTTCGAAGAATACGGTAAAATTAGGAAAGAAGTAGTATTAGTATAAGTTATCCGAGTAGTAGACTACGAACCTTAGTAAGCGAAACCCTTTAATATCCCTAAGGCTCTATTAAGCGAGATTTATTAGATATTTTACGAAAGAATTAAGACGGGAAGACTCGAACCTAGTTATACCTTATATCGTAATCTATAGTTTTTAGTCTTAAAGAAAAACGGTAAGTATCGGCTAATTAATAGCGCTACGAATATTAACGTAGTTACTATTAGGGACGCGAATATACTACTAACGGCTAATAAATTTTCTAACTCGTTTACTAGATACGTATAGATATCGCTTACTAACCTTTTCTCTAGGTACGACCAATTAGAACTTATTAAAGAAAGTCGCGATCTTACCTTATTTATATACCCGTTTAGTCTTTTACGAATAACTACCCTACCTTAAGGTACAACGAACTTAGTAGCCTAATTTTACTATATATCTAAGATAATTATTTCCTACTAGTTTAAATATAGTAATATTTACGTAGACGATATAATTACTAGAACCCCGAAGAGGTATAATAACGATAAGAAATCCGAGCTTAAGGGAGTACGTCGAGGGGTCTTAGAATACGTAGTTAGGCTAGATATAGTTCTTACGGATATTAAACGCGTAGGAGTAACGATATTAGGAGAAAAGTTCGATATTTATAAAGAGGGCGTAAATATAGTCGAATACTATTACGATCGAGAAGGATAATACCCGAATAGTTCTAAGGTAGCTACTATTTTAAACTAGTTAACTCCTAGGTCTATTAAGTCTATAAGAGCTTTTATCGGAGTCTATATCTATTACCGAATCTAGATATAGGATTTTACTACTGTTTCGAAACCTATCTTCGTATTATTTAAGAAGGACTTAGAATTCTATTAGGGAAAGGAATAAGATAAGGTAATAAAAACTCTTTAGGAAGCGCTTACGACTATACCCGTACTACGACTAGTTATATATAAACTAGATTTAAGCGAGATTATTCTTACGGTAGATACTTTAGGAGAAGGATAGGGAGCGGTCCTATAATAAATAGACGAACTAGGTAAGAGATACCCGTACTAATATAAAAGCGGGATCTAGTCGCTATTAGAAAGGAAATACGATATAGTTAAGCTAGAATACCGCGCCCTTTTATATACTCTTAAGAAATTCCGCCTTTATCTTTAGGGAACGTATTTCGTAGTCGAAACAGACGCCCGGACTTTAATCTATTAACTTAATAGAGTATTTTCGGATATAGTAGGATCTCTAGTTATACGATAGCTCGTATAGATTTAGATATAGGATTTTAATATCCGATACGTTCCCGGGAAAAAGTAGGGTCCCTAACGGGGCGGGGCGAAACGGGGTGGGGCGGGTTAGGGGCGGGGCGGGGCGGGTTTTAGGGGCGGGTTATAAAGCTATAACCCTAACCCGACCCGCCCCGCCAAGCCTTAAACCCGCCCCGTTAGTTAGGGGCGGGTTTTTAAGGGGGGAACCCGGAGTTTTTTTCTAGAAACCTTAATAACTATAGATCTATTATATATATTTTAATTTTTTAAATACTTATAATAGTCTCTAGGTTATACTCTACCTAATAGGAATATAATATATTAATATATCTATATATATAACCTAATAAAAATCACGTGGAAAACCCGAACGGGGTAAACGGGGCGGGTTTTCTTCTAAACTATAACCCGCCCCGGGACCCCGCCCCAACCCGTTAAAACCCGACCCGCTAACGGGGCGGGTTCCCTACCCTATAACCCGCCCCAACCCGCCCCGTTGGAGACCCTAGGAAAAAGAATATAGTAGCTAATAGACTCTCCTACTAATTTAGTAATATACCTAAAAAGGACGTCCCCGCTATTCCTAACTTCGATATCGAGGATTTTATCGATCGACGACTTAGAGCCCTTTACTATTCTAGTATCTACGTCTATAAGCGTAACCTACGGTATATAATCTAGCTTAACCCAATAACCGTACCTAGTCTAGAAAATAACGATAATACTAGTAGCGAAAGTTCTATAGATTTAGGGTCCCTAACGGGGCGGGGCGAAACGGGGTGGGTCGGGTTAGGGGCGGGGCGGGGCGGGTTTTAGGGGCGGGTTATAAAGCTATAACCCTAACCCGACCCGCCCCGCTAAGCTTTAAACCCGCCCCGTTAGTTAGGAGCGGGTTTTTAAGGGGGGAACCCGGAGTTTTTTTCTAGAAACCTTAATAACTATAGATCTATTATATATATTTTAATTTTTTAAATACTTATTATAGTCTCTAGGTTATACTCTACCTAATAGGAATATAATATATTAATATATCTATATATATAACCTAATAAAAATCACGTGGAAAACCCGAACGGGGCGAACGGGGCGGGTTTTCTTCTAAACTATAACCCGCCCCGGGACCCCGCCCCAACCCGTTAAAACCCGACCCGCTAACGGGGCGGGTTCCCTACTCTATAACCCGCCCCAAGCCGCCCCGTTGGGGACCCTATATAGATTAGAACAAGGAATACGGAGAATTCGGTTTATCGGAACCTTAGGAAGGATTAGATAGTAAATATACCGCGGAATACTAAGCGATTACTAATTAGCTTATAATATTAAAAGTCGCGGACTATCTTAAAGGTAAATAGATTACGGCTATAAAAAGAAAGGTAATAGGCTACCTTATAGCTAGACGATAACTATTTAAGCGAGGTAAATAAGGATAAGCCTACCGTCGCGTAATTAATAACTAGGACTAACGAAAGTATTACGGGAGACCCTAGTATATACTAAAAGGTAAGGTAGTAGATAGAACTAAGTTAACTAACGAGCTAGAGAGGGGGAGGAGCTCTCTCCTTATACTCTAATAAGGAGACCGTACTTTAACGTACGGTCTCCGGTTCTACTCCTTTCGTAGTCTATTCTTCCTTCCTTTTAGCTACTAGGGTACTAGCCCCTAATATTAGCCCTATTCTTCCCCTTCGGCTACCGGCGAAAAACGCCTAGCTCCTACTAGTTTATTATAAGGAGCCCTTAAGCCGCGGACTCCCCTCCTCTCTCTAGTACCTTTTAGGCGGTCCTACTTATATAACTCGTACGTAACCCTTATTTAGGTAGTAGGACCCCTATTTTAGGTAATAGTAGCTACGCCCCGGGCCTAGGCCCTTATAAGTTATTTTTATAGTACGTACGCCTAGGTATACCCCGTACGTCCTTATACTTACCCCGCTACTCGGTACCCGTTTCCCGTTAAAGACTAGATAACTTTACTAAAGCCGGGCGTTCTATTACGGTATCTATAGTAACCTATCCTTTTACCTCCTTAGTCGATAGGAATAGAGTCTACCTACGCCGGAGGCGTCTCCGGTCCCTATAACTCCTACGGAGGAGTCTCCGGTCCGCGTAACTAGCTATTTAGACGTATCCTAAGTATTATAGTACGTCTTTCGGCTAGCCCCTATCCTAGAACCGGGTAGCCTGGGTAATTTAGCTAGCTTCTATAGGTTTCCCTCCTATCGCTTATAAACCCTCTTAGATAATACTAATTCGATCCCCCTCGAAGTTACTATCGACTACCGTATAATTATACGCGTAATTATACCTTAATTAGTATCTCCTAAAGGGTATAAATACCCCTATCCCCTAGGCTTTTTTTTTATTAAGCCCTTATATATATATATATATATATATATACTATATAAATATATATAGTAAGTATCTCCTACCTAGTACTAAGGTAGCGGCCTCCGTTTTAAACTAACCGTATTTAGCTCGTCGTACCGCTATCGCTACTACTACTATATCTAGTATCCGTTCTCTCTTCGGTAGCGCTAAGGCCCCTAACGTTCCTAATAGTCTACTACCTAAGTTTAAGCCGCTACCGTCCGGTTCTTTAGAGTTAGGTCCTACTACCGCCTAGAATACTTAGTCGCCTACCTAGGACCCTTAGTTACCCGCTTAAAACCCTTAGCCGCTCGTCCTAGACTCCTAGGATCCTACCGCCGTTACTAGTAGTACGCCGAACTCGGAGACCCCTAGTATACCCCTACTATTATCTACCGACGCTAGTCTCTTTACTACTACTACCGCCCTCCTTATAAATATAACTCCCGCCCTATCGCTAATAGTCTTCTATACTACTACTTCCTCTACTCGTACTTCTATCTCCGGTTACTCCTTACCGTCCTCCTTACCCGTCCGTACTATTACCGCCCGCCGAGATACCGCCCGCTAGAATACTACCGCCCGCTACTAGCGTAAGAACGCCGCCCGTACTACCCTTACCTCTCCTACTACTATACCTAAGTAGCTAGTTGGAACCGTACGTCTACTAGTCTTTTATAGTAACTATATATTAACTCTTATTCCTAGGCCCGTAGGCCTATATATTATACTACGTACGCGTCTACTAGTCGGGACTACCGCTACTAGAAGCCTCCGCCTATAAGTTATAACTAGTAAAGTTTACTCGGACTCCAGCTAACTACTTATAGAACGATGGTAAGTACTACCGGCCTTCTCTCGCCTACGCGTACTATACCTAGTACTAGGCTTAGTATACCCTAATATATATACTACGGTCCGTCTTATTTCTCCCGCTAACTAATTAGGCCCTAGCTCGCTAGCTTAGCCTATACCGCGTAGACCCGGTCGGGTTAAGACTAGAGGTATATCCCGTATTCCGTTTATTAACGTACGCTAACCGTCTATAGCGAGACCGCCCTATCTAGCCTAGTCGCCGCTATTAAGGCCTATAAGGCTCTCCGGTCCCTAGTAGACTAGGCCCTCGTCCTACTATAAGTTACCCGAGCCCTCCTCTCTAATACTAATACTAACCTTATAAAATAGTACGGTCGCCGCTACTACTACTACTACCTACGAGGCGGCGGTAATAAATTTTATAATAGCCGGCCCGGTACCCGGCTCCTAGGTATAGGGACCCTAGCGGTCCAATCCTATATAAGGGTAGAGGGGGGGGAAAGGGGAAGTTTCTTTTACGGTCTTTCTTCTTTTTTTTTTTTTTTTTATAGGTACGGGGAGTAGCGTCTAGCTATCGCTACCCGCGCTAAAACCGGAGAGGACCGGATAAACCCTAAAATAAATAAAAAAAATACTCTAAAATTAAACTCCTAATCTTAACTCTAAGTAAATATTAGAAATATAACTTAACGTAATAGCCTCGTCCGCCCGCTCCTTCTTAGCCGCCCTCCGCCGAATTCCTATAGGGGGCTATCGTTTTCTCGTATAGGTCCGTAAACTAGTTCGAACTCGTCTATAGCTATAGTATCCTCTACGACTTCTAGCGGCTCCTATATTATATCGTAGTAACCGCGCTATTTTACTAGGGCCTCGCGCCCTTATCCCCGCCTAGCCTTCCTAGCGTATAGGATCTTCTCTACTTCGAACTCCTTATACGACTCTAGTAGTACGGGGCCTAGTTAGGAGTCGTCGATAACCTACTTAAGTAGTAGGTCGTCTAGGTACTACCGTAAAAGGTTAGGGTAAAATATATTATATATCCTACTAGGGATACCCTTAAGCCGTACGGATATCGGGCTAATAACTTTAGCTACCGTATATTTAGCGTATCGCGCGTCTAGCTTCTTCTTTAGCCTCTCGCTACTATAGTTCCTTAAGTCTAGCTATACTTTATCGCCGACCTAGAACCTTCGGGTAGGGACCTATCGCCTATTATAGGACTCCTCCTATTACTATTACGAAACCCCTATTAGCGATTAGTATAGCTCCGTAATCTTCCCTATCTTCCGAACGAATTCTTTAGCCCTCTATTTAGCGGGGATCGGGACGGATTCTATAGCCCCCTCCTCTAATAGTATAGCCGTAGGGGCTTTAAAGCCGTATATCGTAAAAAATAGCGATATACCGAATCCTATATAGTATCGGCCGTTTACTACTAACTAGGCTACGGGTAGCTACTAGGCCTAGTCGTTCTAGTTGAAATTAATAAAGTACTATAGGTATACCTATACTTTCTAGTTAAGGCGCTCCGGGCCTCCGTCCGTTTAGGGGTAGTATACGCTACTTAACCGCTACTCGACGCCTAGTAGGCGATAGAAGTATCTCTAGAAGGCGCCCGTCTAGTTCCTTCCGCGGTCCGACGTTATTACCCTAGGTAGCCTATAGTAGCGTACCTAGTATCTTAGGAACATCTCGGCGTAAGCCTCCGTATTAGTAGTAGGTATCGCTTTAAAAACTATAGTCTTACTTAGCCTTTCCTTTATTATATAGAGGTTTATATTGCCGTTAGACTCCGGGAGTTCTACTATAAAATCGATTAATAACTCCGAGAAAAATCTATCGGGGACTAGGAGCGACTATAGGAGACCGTATTTAGTACTATACTAAACCTTATTACGGCTATAGCCGTTATAGTTCCGAATAAACCTCCGTATATACGAGGCTATTAGTAGCTAGTAGAAGTCTCGGCCTATAACGGAGAGCGTATTCTCCCTACCTAGGTAACTAGTTACTACGGAGTCGTAGTTCTTCTAAATTAGCTTAGTCCTTAAATTGTCTAGACCCTTTATATCGTTATCTAACTCCTTTCGCTCTACGTCTATTATAAACGGGGTACTAGGTACCTATAGCTTACCTCGGTATCGTAATAGGCCTTAAGTATTAATCTTATAGTCCGCGATTTAAATCTTAATACGGGCCCTAGTAGGAATAGCTCGCTCGCCGGACTATACCGCCTAGAATACCTATTAATAGTATATATCCTTAGTAACTACTCTATCCTAGAGCTCGTTAAGGGCGTTTTCCTAGAACGGGCCTCGACCTATACCGAAAACCCTATATCCCGTTACTATAGGGGCGGCTAGCGTATACTTAGTTAGGCTAGCCTCTAGGATTAGCTATTAGACCCTCGAAGTATAATCGTAGTAATCTAGGTTATCCTAATCTCGTCTAGATAGTACGTCTAGTACTATTACTTCTAACCCCGGGCGATATACTATAGAGAACCTATATCTTATTAGGGTCTCTATAAACCGTATCTATCGCTCGGATAGCCTCTACTTTTTTATAAAGTATTCTAGGTTCCTATAATCCGTTATAATTATAAACGGACTATAGCTACGAAGCTCCGTATCCTAGTATTATAGGTACTAGACTATAGCTAGTAACTCTTTATTATAGATATCGTAGTTAATTTCGGCCTTATTTAGTTTTTCTAAATAGAAAGCGACTAGGTAGCGAACCCCGCCGGTCTCCTAGCTTAGAACCCCGCCTAGCGCGAAGCCGCTACTATCGGCCTCTAGAAACGTTGAAAGCGTAGGATCCTACTATTATAGTACTAGAGCGCTTATAAAATACTTCTTCAAATTATTAAAAGACGCCTAGGCCGCTTTGTCCTAGGAGAATATAGTATTTACCCCGGTTAGCGACGTAAGCGGGGCGGCGCGCGTAGAGTAGCCTTTAATAAATATTTAGTAATAGTTAGTAAATCCTAGAAACCTACGTACTTCCCTCTAGTTATATAGGACCGCCTAATCTCGGACGGTTTAAACCTTCTCTAGGTCGGCCTAAAGGCCCCCTCCGTCGGCGTAAATAATAAAACCTAGATACTTAATACTCTTCCTCGCGAACTCGCTCTTCGCGGGGTCTAAGTATAGGCTAGCGTCCTAAAGCGCCCGGAGAACGTTACGTACCTTCTCGAAATAGTCTTTACGGCTCCCTTAGGTATAGATTAGTATATCGTCTATATACGCCGAGGCGTATTCGTCGAGGAACTTCCGAAGTACTATATTAATATACTATTAAAAACTAGACGGTACCCTAGCTAAACCGAATAGAGTTATAAGCTACTCGAATAGCCCGTACCTAGTCTAGAACGCTATTTTATACTCGTAATCCTAGGCTATCCTAAGCTTCTAAAACGCGCTTACTACGTCTACCTTTAATAAGTAGGTATAGCCCGCGAGGTTCTAGAGTATTACGGGAGACCCTAGTATATACTAAAAGGTAAGGTAGTAGATAGAACTAAGTTAACTAACGAGCTAGAGAGGGGGAGGAGCTCTCTCCTTATACTCTAACGAGGAGACCGTACTCTAACGTACGGTCTCCGGTTCTACTCCTTTCGTAGTCTATTCTTCCTTCCTTTTAGCTACTAGGGTACTAGCCCCTAATATTAGCCCTATTCTTCCCCTTCGGCGACCGGCGAAAAACGCCTAGCTCCTACTAGTTTATTATAAGGAGCCCTTAAGCCGTAGACTCCCCTCCTCTCTCTAGTACCTTCTAGGCGGTCCCGCTTATATAACTTATACGTGACCCTTATTTAGGTAGCTAGACCCCTATTTAGGTAATAGTAGCTACGCCCCGGGCCTAGGCCCTTATAAGTTATTTTTATAGTACGTACGCCTAGGTATACCCTATACGTCCCCGTACTTACCCTACTACTAAGTACCTATTTCCTATTAAAGAGTAGATAACTTTACTAAAGCCGGGCGTTCTATTACGGTATCTATAGTAACTTATCCTTCTACCTCCCTAGTCGATAGGAATAGAGTCTACCTACGCCGGAGGCGTCTCCGGTCCCTATAACTTCTACGGAGGAGTCTCCGGTCCGCGTAACTAGCTATTTAGACGTATCCTAAGTATTATAGTACGTCTTTCGGCTGGCCCCTATCCTAGAACCGGGTAGTCCGGGTAATTTAGCTAGCTTCTATAGGTTTCCCTCGTATCGCTTATAAACCCTCTTAGATAATATTAATTCGATCCCCCTTAAAGTTACTATCGACTACCGTATAATTATACGCGTAATTATACCTTAATTAGTATCTCCTAAAGGGTATAAATACCCCTATCCCCTAGGCTTTTTTTTTTTTTATTAAGCCCTTATATATATATATATATATATACTATATATATATATAGTAAGTATCTCTTATCTAGCGCTAAGGTAGCGGCCTCTATTTTAAACTTACCGTATTTAGCTCGTCGTACCGCTACTACTACTACTACTATATCTAGTATCCGTTCTCTCTTCGGTAGCGCTAAGGCCCCTAACGTCCCTAATAGTCTACTACCTAAGTCTAAGCTACTACCGTCCGGCTCTTTAGAGTCGGGTCCTACTACCGCCTAGAATACTTAGTCGCCTACCTAGGACCCTTAGTCGCCCGCCTAAAACCCTTAGCCGCTCGTCCTAGACTCCTAGGATCCTACTACTACTACTAGTAGTACGCCGAACTCGGAGACCCCTAGTATACCCTTACTATTACCCGCCGACGCTAGTCTCTTTACTACTGCTACCGCCCTCCTTATAAATACGACTCCTACCCTATCGCTAACGGTCTCCTATACCGCTACTTCCCCTACTTATACTTCTATCTCCGGTCGCTCCTCGCTATCTTCCTCGCCCGTCTATACCGTCGCTACCCGCTAAGATACCGCCCGCTAGAATACCGCCGCCTACTACTAGCGTAAGAACGCCGCCTACGCCGCCCTTACCTCTCCTACTACTATACCTAAGTAGCTAGTTAGAACCGTACGTCTACTAGTCTTTTATAGTAACTATATATTAACTCTTATTCCTAGGCCCGTAGGCCTATATATTATACTACGTACGCGTCTACTAGTCGGGACTACCGCTACTAGAAGCCTCCGCCCGTAAGTTATAACTAGTAAAGCTTACTCGGACTCCGGCTAACTACTTATAGAATAACGGTAAGCGCTACTAGCCCTCTCTCGCCTACGCGTACTATACCTAGTATCGGGCTTAGTATACCCTAATATACGTACCGCGGTCCGTCTTATTTCTCCTACTAACCGATTAGGCCCTAGCTCGCCGGCTTAGCCTATACCGCGTAGACCCGGTCGGGTTAAGACTAGAGGTATATCTCGTATTCCGTTTATTAACGTACGCTAACCGTTTATAGCGAGTCCGCCCTATCTAACCTAGTCGCCGCCCTTAAGGCCTATAAAGCTCTCCGGTCCCTAGTAGACTAGGCCCTCGTTCTACTATAAGTCGCCGAGCCCTCCTCTCTAATACTAATACTAACCTTATAAAATAGCACGGTCGCCGCTACTACTACTACTACCTACGAGGCGGCGGTAATGAATTTTATAATAGCCGGCCTAGTACCCGGCTTCTAGGTATAGGGACCCTAGCGGTCCAATCCTATATAAGGGAGGAGGGGAGGGGGGGGGGTTTCCTTTACGGTCTTTCTTCTCTTTTTTTTTATAGGCGTAGGGAGTAGCGTTTAGCTATCGCCGCCTACGCTAAAACTAGAGGGGACCGGATAAACCCTAAAATAAATAAAAAAAATACTCTAAAATCTAACTCCTAATCTTAACTCTAAGTAAATATTAGAAATATAACTTACCGTAATAGCCTCGTCCGCCTACTCCTTCTTAGCCGCCCTCCGCCGAATTCTTATAGGGGGCTATTATTTTCTCGTATAGGTCCGTAAACTAGTTCGAACTCGTCTATAGCTATAGTATTCTCTACGGCTTCTAGCGGCTCCTACGTTATATTGTAGTAACCGCGCTATTTTACTAGGGCCTCGCGCCCTTATCCCCGCCTAGCCTTTCTAGTATATAGGATCTTCTCTACTTCGAACTCCTCGTACGACTCTAGTAGTACGGGGCCTAGTTAGAAGTCGTCGATAACCTACCTAGGTAGTAGGTTATCTAGGTACTACCGTAAAAGGTCGGGGTAGAATATATTATATATACCGCTAGGGATACCCTTAAGCCGTATGGATATCGGGCTAATAACTTCGGCTACTATATATTTAGCGTATCGCGTATCTAGCTTCTTCTTTAGCCTCTCGCTACTATAGTTCCTTAGGTCTAGCTATACTTTATCGCCGACCTAGAACCTTCGGGTAGGGACCTACCGCCTATTATAGGACTCCTCCTATTACTATTACGAAACCCCTATTAGCGATTAGTATAGCTCCGTAATCTTCCCTATCTTCCGAACGAACTCTTTAGCCCTTTATTTAGCGGGGATCGGAACGGATCCTATAGCTACCTCTTTTAACGGTATAGCCGTAGGGGCTTTAAAGCCGTATATCGTAAAAAATAGCGATATACTAATTCCCGTATAGTATTAGCCGTTTACTACTAACTAGGCTACGAGTAGCTACTAGGCCTAGTCGTTCTAGTTAAAGTTAATAAAGTACTATAGGTACGCCTATACTTCCTAGTTAAGGCGCTCCGGGCCTCCGTCCGTTTAGGGGTAGTATACGCTACTTAACCGCTACTCGACGCCTAGTAGGTAATAGAAGTACCTCTAGAAGGCGCCCGTCTAGTTCCTTCCGCGGTCCGACGTTATTACCCTAGGTAGCCTATAGTAGCGTACCTAGTATCTTAAGAATATCTCGGCGTAAGCCTCCGCGTTAGTAGTAGGTATCGCTTTAAAAACTACGGTCTTACTTAGCCTATCCTTGATTATATAGAGGTTTATATTACTATTAGACTCTAGGAGTTCTACTATAAAATCGATTAATAACTCCGAGAAAAATCTATTAGGGACCGGGAGCGACTATAGGAGACCGTATTTAGCGCTACGCTAAACCTTATTACGGCTATAGCCGTTATAGTTCCGTATAAACCTCCGTATATACGAGGCTATTAGTAGCTAGTAGAAGTCTCGGCCTATAATAGAGAGCGTATTCTCCCTACCTAAGTAACCGGTTACCGCGGAGTCGTAGTTCTTCTAAATTAGCTTAGTCCTTAAATTATCTAGACCCCTTATATTATTATCCGACTCTTTTCGCTCTACGTCCGTTATAAACGGGGCGCTAGGTACCTATAGCTTACCTCGGTATCGTAATAGGCCTTAGGTATCGATCTTATAGTCCGCGATTTAAATCTTAATATAGGCCCCGGTAGGGATAGCTCGCTTACTAGACTATACCGCCTAGAATACCTATTAATAGTATATATCCTTAGTAACTACCCTATCCTAGAGCTCGTTAAGGGCGTCTTCCTAGAACGGGCCTCGACCTATACCGAAAACCCTATATCCCGTCGCTATAGGGGCGGCTAGCGTATACTTAGTTAGGCTAGCCTCTAGGATTAGCTATTAGACCCTCGAAGTATAATCGTAGTAATCTAGGTTATCCTAATCTCGTCTAGATAGCGCGTCTAGAACTATTACTTCTAACCCCGGGCGATATACTATAGAGAACCTATATCTTATTAGGGTCTCCGCGAACCGTATCTATCGCTCGGATAGCCTTTGGTTTTTTATAAAGTATTCTAGGTTCCTATAATCCGTTATAATTATAAACGGACTATAGCTACGAAGCTCTATATCCTAGTACTATATATACTAGACTACGGCTAGTAACTCTTTATTATAGATATCGTAATTAATTTCGGCCTTATTTAGTTTTTCTAAATAGAAAGCGACTAGGTAGCGAACCCTACTAGTCTCTTAGCTTAGAACCCCGCCTAGCGCGAAGCCGCTACTATCGGCCTCTAGAAATATCGAAAGCGCGGGATTCTATTATCGTAGTACTAGAGCGCTTATAAAATACTCCTTTAAATCGTCGAAAGACGCCTAGGCTACTTCGTCCTAGGAGAACGTAGTATTTACCCCGGTTAGCGACGTAAGTAGGGCGGCGCGTATAGAGTAGCCCTTAATAAATATTTAGTAATAGTTCGTAAATCCTAGGAACCTATATACCTCCCTCTAGTTACGCGGGACCGCCTAATCTTAGACGGTTTAAACCTTCTCTAGGTCGGCCTAAAGGCCTCCTCCGTCGGCGTAAATAATAAAACCTAGATACTTAATACTCTTCCTTACGAACTCGCTCTTCGCGGGGTCTAAGTATAGGCTAGCGTCCTAAAGCGCCCGGAGAACGGTACGTACTTTCTCGAAATAGTCTTTACGGCTCTCTTAGGTATAGATTAGTACGTCGTCTATATACGCCGAGGCGTATTTATCGAGGAACTTTCGAAGTACTATATTAATATACTATTAAAAACTAGACGGTACCCCAGCTAAACCGAACGGACTTATAAGCTACTCGAATAGCCCGTACCTAGTCCGGAACGCTATCTTATACTCGTAACCCTAGGCTATCCTAAGCTTCTAAAATACGCTTACTACGTCTACCTTTAATAACTAGGTATAGCCCGCGAGGTTCCGGAGGGTCTCCGAAATAAGTAGGAGCGGGTATCTATCTTCCTTAGTTACTATATTAAGTACTCTATAGTTATAGTAGAACCTTAGGCCCCTCGTAGGTTTCTAGATAAAAAGTACTAGCGCCCTACTATCTAAGCTCGATAGCTAAATAAACCCCTTAGCTAGTAGCTCGTTTAACGTTTTCCGTAGGACTAGGAGCTCCTCCTTAGATATACCGTAGAGCGGCCCCTATAGTAAGGACTCTATTATCCCGTTAGGCTTCGTACGTAGCTCGATTCTATAGTCTACCCCTAGCCGGTAGGGGGCGAGTTTTTCCGCCTCTAGGCTTAAAAATAGTAGGATTATATCGTAAACCTCCGGGGGGAGTTACGCGCGGAGCTCCGCCTCCGTATTAGGCCTTTTCTCCGTTATAGCTAGGGTCCCTAACGGGGCGGGGCGAAACGGGGGGGGTCGGGTTAGGGGCGGGGCGGGGCGGGTTTTAGGGGCGGGTTATAAAGCTATAACCCTAACCCGACCCGCCCCGCCAAGCTTTAAACCCGCCCCGTTAGTTAGGGGCGGGTTTTTAAGGGGGGAACCCGGAGTTTTTTTCTAGAAACCTTAATAACTATAGATCTATTATATATATTTTAATTTTTTAAATACTTATTATAGTCTCTAGGTTATACTCTACCTAATAGGGATCTAATATATTAATATATCTATATATATAACCCTATAAAAATCACGTAGAAAACCCGTTCGGGGCGAACGGGGCGGGTTTTCTTCTAAACTATAACCCGCCCTAGGACCCCGCCCCAACCCGTTAAAACCTAACCCGCTAACGGGGCGGGTTCCCTACCCTATAACCCGCCCCAACCCGCCCCGTTGGGGACCCTAGTTATAGCCTTCTCGAAGTCCTCTATTACTATAGCGGCGACCGTTACCGAATAACCGTCTTCTACCTTCTTAATATAGAAGGTAGCTAGCGTAACTACGAAGTTATTAGTCTCCGGCTATACCTATTCTATTAGCGTTAGCGCGGCGTCCTCGCTAGAGCTCTCCGATCGATAGGCTACCGTACGAGGGTCGCTATCTTCTACCGCTTTAGGGGCGGATTCCGCTACCTACCTTACTACCCGCCCGTAGTATAGCCGGCCTTCGTCGGGCGCTATCCGGATACGGTTATACGCCTTCTAGGGGTTCCCTAAAATAACCGGAAAGGCTAGTTTAGGGACGTAGTATACGTAGACTACCTACTCGAAGCCGGCTATCTTAAGTTTTAGGGCGACTACCCCCTAAATACTAGACCCGGCTATATCGTATATAGCGCCCTAGATCCCTCTCGTCGTTTTTCCTACCTTAGGGAGTCTAAGCCGTATAGCTAGGTCTCCGTCTATCGTAGCGTAGTACTAATAGCCTTCGTCTATTAGGGTAGATACGTAGGAAATACTATTAATTACTACGTCTATAAGTATATTATTCCCGTCTATATTTACCCGGTAAGCGTCCTAGTCCTCTATTAGTACTCGACCTACTCCCTTCCTCTATCTTCGGAGGGGAGCTATCCTTTTCCTAGCGGGTTAGACTCGGTAACCTCTAGGACTAGGGTAGTCTCTATTACGGCCGGGACCGTTAAGGTATTTATCCCTACCCCCTTTTAGGAGGGTCGCTTAGTAGGGCGGTATACGTAGTCGCTTATACGGTACCCGCTCCCTCTATACTAGAAGTAGAGACCTTTCTCCTTACGACTATCTAGCTCCGCCTTAGATACCTACTTCGCCCTTAGTATAGTACTACTCCCCCCTTACGTAGGGGGGCGGGGCGTAGCTACCTTAGCTCGGTCTATAACCCGTACTAGGGTTATAATAGTATCGCCGTCTATAGTACTACCGTATAAGGCTAAGCTTATAGCCGCCGCGGTATTAGGGCCGCCGCCCGACTACTTCTACTTAGACTACTAGGACGAGAATCGCGCGGCGAACTAGCTAGTATATTTATAATTCTATATAATATATCTAATCTCCGTGGTAAATTAGGTATACCCCGTCTCCCTCTATATAGTAACTAGAAGTATATTATCCTAGTTATAGAGGGTCTTCTATAGCTACTATATCTTAACCTCGTCGCTCTACTAGGAGCCGTTAGATACTAGTAGGAGTTCGTTAAAGATTAGCTAGTAATCCTACTATAGCTAGCCGTCGTTATATTTTAGGCTTACTAGCTTTTCTAGGGCCGTCGTCTTTTCTATAGAGTCCGTAAAAATACGCTTAATCTCTAAGAGAAAGTCCTTAGGGTTCTATTTACCGTCGGGGCTACTAGCCGCCTAAAAACCCCTTATACGAGCCCTTTTCTCGTAGGTTAGGTAGTCGTTAATAGTATCCTAGTAAAAAGGGGCGGGAAGTACTAGCTTCTATACGGCCCTCGTCCTATAGGAACTCTAGATTCGGAGAAAAAAATCTTTAAAAGTAGCTATAGACCTATCCTATTATAGCGGTCGCTATTCTCGAGGTCCGTAGACTAGGTTGTCCGTCGCGGAGTCCGATCCGCCTAGGCCGCGGTCCTAGATAGCTAAAACTAGGCTCTAGATAGATACGTCGTTACCCTTTAGCTCTACGTAGGCCTTATCCGCCTTAAGTAGACCGGCCTACGCCCTCTATAGCTAGGCCTCCTACTCCTTTAAGCGGGTAGCCTAAGCCTACTACTATACTATTAACTACTAGATAATAGTACTATAGTTATATAGCGTAATATCGCTACCGTTACCCTCTATAGGGTCTATCGTAGTCTCCGTAGCTTCTAAAGCGCGTCGAGAGAAAAATAAAAAGAGTTAACTTAATATTATAGGAGACCCTAGTATATACTAAAAGGTAAGGTAGTAGATAGAACTAAGTTAACTAACGAGCTAGAGAGGGGGAGGAGCTCTCTCCTTATACTCTAACGAGGAGACCGTACTCTAACGTATAGTCTCCGGTTCTACTCCTTTCGTAGTCTATTCTTCCTTCCTTTTAGCTACTAGGGCACTAGCCCCTAATATAGAGGGTCTCCGAAATAAGTAGGAGTAGGTATCTATCTTCCTTAGTTACCGTATTAAGTACTCTATAGTTATAGTAGAACCTTAGGCCCCCTACGGGTTTCCGGACAAAAAGTACTAGCGCCCCGCCGTCTAAGCTCGATAGCCGAATAAACCCCTTAGCTAGTAGCTCGTTTAGCGTTTTCCGTAGGACTAGGAGCTCCTCCTTAGATATACCGTAAAGCGGCCCCTATAGTAAGGACTCTATTATCCCGTCGGGCTTCGTACGTAGCTCGATTCTATAGTCTACCCCTAGCTAGTAGGGGGCGAGTTTTTCCGCCTCTAGGCTTAAAAATAGCGGGATTATATCGTAAACCTCTAGGGGGAGTTACGCGTAGAGTTCCGCCTCCGTATTAGGCCTTTTCTCTATTATAGCCTTCTCGAAGTCCTCTATTACTATAGTAGTAACTATTACCGAATAACCGTCTTCTACCTTCTTAATATAGAAGGTTACTAGCGTAACTACGAAGTTATTAGTCTCCGGCTACTTCTATTCTATTAGCGTTGGCGCGGCGTCCTCGCCGGGGCTCTCTGATCGATAGGCTACCGTATAAGGGTCGCTGTCTTCTACTACCTTAGAGGCGGATTCCGCTACCTACCTTACTACCCGCCCGTAGTATAGCCGGCCTTCGTTAGGCGCTATCCGGATACGGTTATATACCTTCTAGGGGTTCCCTAAAATAACCGGAAAGGCTAGTTTAGGGACGTAGTATACGTAGACTACCTACTCGAAGCCGGCTATCTTAAGTTTTAGGGTAACTACCCCCTAAATACTAGACCCGGCTATATCGTATATAGCACCCCGGATCCGTCTCGTCGTTTTTCCTACCTTAGGGAGTCTAAGCCGTTTAGCTAGGTCTCCGTCTATTATAGCGTAGTACTAATAGCCTTCGTCTATTAGGGTAGATACGTAGGAAATACTATTAATTACTACGTCTATAAGTATATTATTTCCGTCTATATTTACCTAGTAAGCGTCCTAGTCCTCTACTAGTACTTGACCTACTCCCTTCCTCTATCTTCGGAGGGGAGCTATCCTTTTCCCGGTAGGTTAGACTTAGTAACCTTTAGGACTAAAGCGGTCTCTATTATAGCTAGGACTATTAAGGTATTTATCCCTACCCCCTTTCGGGAGGGTCGCTTAGTAGGGTAGTATACGTAGTCGCTTATACGGTACCCGCTCCCTCCGTACTAGAAGTAGAGGCCTTTCTCCTTACGGCCGTCTAGCTCCGCCTTAGATACCTACTTCGCCCTTAGTATAGCGCTACTCCCCCCTTATATAGGGGGGCGGGGCGCGGTCGCCTTAGCTCGGTCTACGACCCGTACTAGGGTTATAATAGTATTACCGTCTACGGTACTACTATATAAGGCTAAGCTTATAGCCGCTATAGTATAGGGGCTACCGCCTAACTACTTCTACTTAGACTACTAGGTCGAGAATCGCGCGGCGAACTAGCTAGTATATTCGTAGTTCTATATAATACGTCTAATCTCCGCGGTAAATTAGGTATACCCCGTCTCCCTCTATATAGTTACTAGAAGTATATTATCCTAGTTATAGAGGGTCTTCTATAGCTACTATATCTTGACCTCGTCGCTCTACTAGGAGCTATTAGATACTAGTAGGAGTTCGTTAAAGATTAGCTAGTAATCCTACTATAGCTAGCCGTCGTTATATTTTAGGCTTACTAGCTTTTCTAGGGCCGTCGTCTTTTCTATAGAGTCTATAAAAATACGCTTAATCTCCGAGAGAAAGTCCTTAGGGTTCTATTTACCGTCGGGGCCGCTAGCTACCTAAAAACCCCTTATACGAGCCCTTTTCTCGTAGGTTAGGTAGTCGTTAATAGTATCCTAGTAAAAAGGGGCGGGAAGTACCGGCTTCTATACGGCCCTTATCCTAT
The DNA here is from genome assembly GCA_004522665.1 of Venturia nashicola. NCBI lineage: Eukaryota > Fungi > Ascomycota > Dothideomycetes > Venturiales > Venturiaceae > Venturia > Venturia nashicola. Next base: position 190,437 of record SNSD01000032.1, read on the forward strand.
AGGAGCTCTAGATCTAGAGAAAAAAATCTCTAAAAGTAGCTATAGACCTATCCTATTATAGTAGTCGCTATTCTCGAGGTCCGTAGACTAGGTTGTCCGTCGCGGAGTCCGATCCGCCTAGGCCGCGGTCCTAGATAGCTAAGACTAGGCTCTAGATAGATACGTCGTTACCCTTTAGCTCTACGTAGGCCTTATCCGCCTTAAGTAGACCGGCCTACGCCCTCTATAGCTAGGCCTCCTACTCCTCTAAGTAGGTAGCCTAAGCCTACTATTATACTATCAAGTACTAGATAATAGTACTATAGTTATATAGTATAATATCGCTACTATCGCCCTCCGTAGGGTCTATCGTAGTCTCCGTAGCTTCTAGAGCGCGTCGAGAGAAAAAACAAAAAGAGTTAACTTAATATTACGGGAGACCCTAGTATATACTAAAAGGTAAGGTAGTAGATAGAACTAAGTTAACTAACGAGCTAGAGAGGGGGAGGAGCTCTCTCCTTATACTCTAACGAGGAGACCGTACTTTAACGTACGGTCTCTAGTTCTACTCCTTTCGTAGTCTATTCTTCCTTCCTTTTAGCTACTAGGGTACTAGCCCCTAATAGAAAGGAAATTATCGTCGCCCTCTATAATAAATACGGCTCTAAAGGACGCGAAACTACCGTAGTACTTATTCGGAATCGATATTACTAGGACGGGTACTATAACGACGTTAGTAAATAGATTAAGGAATATCCTTAATATTAAATAAGCGATCGAGCGTACGTAGTAGAACCTCTAAATACGACTATTATTCGGAGTAAGATTCTTAGCGTAAGATAGTCTATTAATTATACGATAATTACCCTACGAGGTAGTTATAGCTATCTTATTTAAGTAAGAGAGGAATTAAGCGGGTAGCCTAAGGTAAGAGTACTCCTTTTAGTACCTACGTCTAAGAATATCGCGGATTTTATCTTTAAGGAACTAATCTATCGATAGGGTATTATATCGGAAATTAAAGTTAATAGAGGTCTTAAGAACAAACTATATACGGATACGCTTCTAAAGCTATATAATATTAGAAAGATTACGATTTTACTATATAATAGTTAAGGTTAAGGAGGAATCGAACGGTCTTACTTAATAATATAGGAAGCCTTCCGACGAGTAACGAACAGGAACTAGAAATCTTAGAAAGATTTATTACTAGTAATACTTTAGGCTAAACGGATAACGGTTAATAGAATAACCGGTATAACTCTAGTTAGGATAATACTTAGTAAAGAATACGTCCTTCTAATCGAACTAAAAATAGTTATATAGTAAAACCTTCCTTAGTCTACGGTTAGGATAATAGAATACCTTCTTTTTCTACGAGCTAAGTAACTAGATTAGAGAGGGGAAGACCTCTAGGAAGCTATCGTAAGGTAGGAACGTATAAGATAGGAAGTAAACGAGTACTAGGAATCGTAATATTAAACTAGGATACGTACTAAAAACCTAGACGTAGGATAACTTATCCTCTTATATAATACGAAGATCGTTAAGGATTTCGGATCTAAATTAGATTTTATATAGGTCGGTCTATACCGTATCGCGGAAGTATATAAGGATAGGAGAACTAGGTTACCTATTAGTAGCTACGTACTTAAGGAACTAAATAGAGTTTTAGTATATAAGACGATTCGAGGAAATAGAATTAGGATCTTCTACTAGCGGGATAGGCCTATAGGTAATAACCTCCTTAATACCGGTTAGGAGTATAGGATAGAATAAGAATAAGACTAGGGTTAAGATAATACTTAGGGTCCCTAACGGGGCGGGGCCAAACGGGGGGGGCGGGTTAGGGGTAGGGTAGGGCGGGTTTTCGGGGCGGGTTATAAGTATAAAATCCTAACCTAACCCGCCCCGCTAAGCTCTTAACCCGCCCCGTTAGATAGGGGCGGGGTCTCGTAACCTAACCCGTTATACCCCGTATATAATACCGTTAGTACATTTAGAATATACGCGGTATTTCTAGTAGTCTTCTAGTAGTCAAAAAGAGTCTTCTAGTAGTTATAACGATAGTCGAAATATTTCTAGTAGTCTTCTAGTAGTTATAGAGCTTATAATAAGTTATATTATAACTAAATCTACGGCTCGAAAGTTAAGAGCTTAAAACTAAGTACGACGAGCTCTACTCCTAGTTATAGGGCCCTTATTATTACCTTTATAGCTACGTCGGCTATTAACTATCGCCTGAAGATCTATACTACCTCTAGGTAATACTACTAGTAGTCTTATAGCGCGACCCCTCCTACGCCTTCCTATACTTCGGGTAGTAGCTTAGGTTCGCCGACGTATTATAATACGACTACTAATACGATCTCCTATACCCTTAACTATTTCGAGCCGCTTACCTAATAGACCCTTATTATCCCGTCGTAATCTATTCGCTAACCTCCGTATAGGGGGAGAAGCTCCTTTAGCTAGTAGTAGCGTATTATTAGGGTCCGTAGTATCCTCCCTATCGCTAATTTCATCTAACCTCTATATCTCGTTAACTATACGAATAAGTTCCTTAGTCTATTTAGCTCGCTTAGTAGCTAATTTATCTTTAGTTATATAAATATCCCTTCTCCCTATTAAATAGTAGTTAAGTATATACTACTTAGAATCTACTATCTACTTATAGTTACTTACTATTAACGTACTAAGAACCTATACGCTATATAACTTATTATCCGTATTAAAGTTACTAGTAATACTAAACTCTCGTTTAATACTAATACCGGCCGCTTGGATAGTAAAGAGATCCTTTACTATTATTACTATCCGTAGGAACCGGTACTTAATAGATCTCTATTACTAGAATAGTTCCTTAAGATCTAGCCGTACTTTATCTAGGGATTATCAGCGACTACTAGAAGACTACTAGGGACTAGGGTTTATATAACTTATTATCCGTATTAAAGTTACTAGTAATGCTAAACTCTCGTTTAATACTAATACCGGCCGCTTAGATAGTAAAGAGATCCTTTACTATTATTACTATCCGTAGGAACCGGTACTTAATAGATCTCTATTACTAGAATAGTTCCTTAAGATCTAGCCGTACTTTATCTAGGGATTATCAGCGACTACTAGAAGACTACTAGGGACTAGGGTTTTCGCTTACTCTATAAGCGATACTTATCGAACTCTCGCTATATATCTATTACTACGCGCGTCGCTGTTAGGCGCGTATTATACTTAGTAGAAGGCTCTACTACCGTACGGAGATCTATAACCGAATCGAGGTTAATATACCCTCGTTAGAGCGATAATAGGACTTTAACGCGGCGTATTACTAGGTTTCGCTACGTATATTAAGTATTATATAGAACGTATAGTTCTATCCAATAATATACCTACCAATCGAGTAGATCTTCTAGTATACGCTACTATTTAGGCTAGTTCTAAGTATTAAGCTTGTAACGAGGATAGAGTAGGATTACTATACTATAGTACTTTCCAGCCTATATATTAGACGTTATACTATAGTAGACCCTAAGCTTATCTACTATCTTACTATATACCCGACTAATCTCTTGTAGCTTAGGGTCCCCAACGGGGCGGGTTGGGGCGGGTTTTAGGGTAGGGAACCCGCCCCGTTAGCGGGTCGGGTTCTAACGGGTTGGGGCGGGGTCCTAGGGCGGGTTATAGATTGGAGGAGAACCCGCCCCGTTTATACTAGCGCGGGTCCACGTAATACTTTCTTAGCGCTTATATAACTACTAAGATATAACCTAATAGTAAGTAATAATGGCCCTAACTATATAGAGTATAGAGGTATAGTTAGATTTAGTAGTAAATAGTTAGTAGATTTTATATTCAATATTTATATATTTCTAGTAGTCTCCTAGTAGTCTCCTAGTAGTCTCCTAGTAGTCAAAGTAAGTAGATGAATGGAAATTACGTTTAATAATACTATAATAGCTAAAACTAGGGTTTTTCTTATTCAGAGAGATCTTCTATATATATATTATTAATAATCTAGTTATCCTCCTCCTCTTCTTCTTCTTCTTCTTCTTTATCTTCCTCTCTATTACTCTTAATATCTAATTGAAAAGTACGTTTATCCTTATCCTTAGACCTATTAACTTTATTAGCTAATTTTTTAGTAGTAGCTTAGAGCTCTTATATCTTCTTATCTATATTAAGAGTATAACCTTAACTATTAGTCGCCTATAATACCAATGGTTTTATAATAAGATTAACCTTATCTATATCCCTTATTCTACTAAATCTCTCTCTTACTTCTACCTTTTTACTAAATATCAACTCCTATACCTCTATTATAAGCTCTCTATTAGGTAGATTCTCCTTTAGCTTAATCTTATCTATAGGGTATATATCCTACCAACGAGTAGGACTAGGAAGCCTTTTATCGAAATTATAGCGATAAGCTAGGAGATTTCGTATTAAAGTAACCTACTCTATGGAAAAGAATTAAAGGGGAGAGATTAAGGGTAGTTAATCGGCTAGGTAGACTAGTAGTTACTCTTCTCTATCTTTATTATAGAATAAGCTTACTAGACTCTAAAAGGATATTAGAAACTACTAGGAGACTACTAGAAATTGAAAGACTTACCTCTAAATCTTCTTCTAAAAGAAGTTTATAGATATTATACGTACCCTTAACTAAATTCAAACTACTATTTATTAAATTTACTAACCCCTTCCTAATTACTTACTAGGACCGTCTTACTTACGTAAAAACGACTAGATAAAACTCTACGTAGCGTTAATCGTAGGACTCGTCGAATAGTATAGTAATATTACTACCCTAAGCCTAGGGTATTATATTAATATCTATCTCCTCCTCTTTACTCGATTCTTAACTAGAGCTTTCTTCTACTCTATTATTTATATCTTTATCTTGATTACCGAAATCGAAAAGCGTAAGTAGGTCTAGTTTAAGGAGGCTAGGATAGGTGCTATTCGATATTCTAGGGCTAGATTAGTATATATTACTACTAGGATACTACTAGGTTCTTACCGCTTATTATTAACAGCTTACTTAGCTTACGTAATTTGGGACCGCTACTTAGTATCTAAGAGAAGATTCTAACCATTAGACTTTTTTAGTTTTTAACGAGCCTCTAACTTTACTTGATTTAATACGCGCTAACTCCTTATAATCTAGAGATTAAAGCCTCTCTTTTTACTACGCCGCGTACGTTCTTTAACTATATAAATATTAGTAGAGAGAAGTTTAGTTGGTTTTAGTAGTACTATTATTTATAGATCTATAGATTTACGCTAGGCTAAGCCTAGTAGTTTACTAGTAGTTCAAGGCTTATAAAATAAGCGAGATTAAAGTAGAGTTAAGCTTAAATTTAATTAGTATAATTGGTAGAAGTATTTTATATATTTATACTATATAGTACGAAAAGTACAGTCGTCCGATATCGGTACGCTAGTTTACTAGCGCTATAGAGTTTTTACGTCCGTATATACGCTAATAATCTATATAGCTTTATCCTTACTTTTCAATCTATATTACTACTAGATTACTACTAGTAACTACTAAATTAAAAGTAAATTAACTAATAATTATTACTAATTATTTAATAGTACGTAGTAAGGGTACCCGCTAGCGTAGCCTTACTTCTATAGTAGATCTTCGAGTAGCTAATAAATTAAAAAAGGCTACCCTACCTCTACTAGATTCTCCTCTAATTAAACTAGTAGAGCCTAGTAGTTATCCTAGTAGTCTAGGCGACCTAGATCTTAATTCCTAGCCGGCTAGTACCCAAATTAAAGAAGAGCTACTTAGAACTAGAAGTACTAGCTATTTCTTAAGTATTTCCTTACCTTCGTAAGCCTTAGATCTTAAGATAGTAGATAATAATAGAAATATTATTAGTAAGTATAGGAAGACTAAGATAAAGAACCCGACTTCTAGGGAAAAGACCCTATTTGAAATACCAAAATCTAAAGAGCTAGATAAAGAAGATAATAAGTTTAAGGATACTTAAGAAGACCTAGAAACTACTCTAAAAGACCTAATTAATAATACTTAAGAGTTAGATACTATTAGAGAAGAGCTAGATACTACTATAAAAAAGCTAGATACTACTCAACTATAGCATTTTAACTAGGTAATACTTAATACTTAAGAGTTAGATACTATTAGAGGAGAGTTAGATACTACTATAAAAAAGCTAGATACTACTTAAACATAGGATTCTAACTAGGTAATACTTAATACTTAAATACTAGAAGATCCTAGCGAACCTTTAGATTCTATTCCTAAATTAAGGCTACTACTACTAGTAGTATTAGTAGTAGTAGTATTAGTAGTAGTAGTATCAGCAGCAGTAGTAGAAGTAATAGAAGTAGTAGTAGTAGAAGTAGTAGTAGTAGTACTACTACTACTACGACTAGTAAGAAAGGAACTAGTAGTAAAAAAGATACTAGTAAGAAAGATACTAGTAAAGAGACTAATAGCTAGTAAGGTAGTTACTAGTACTAGTAAAAGTACTATTATAGCTACTAGAAGAAGATCTGCGCTTAAGGCTCGAAATACTACTAGTAGTAAGGCCCTAGTAAAGCCTTTAGGGGGATTAGCTACTCGAAAACAATTTACTAGGAAAGGTAAAAGTAATATAGGTAGTATAAGAAAGCCCTACCGTTATAAGCTAGGAAGTAAGTTAGAATTATATATTACGTAGAATTCCTAGTAGTATCCTAGTAGTCTCTAACGCTTTCTAGCCGTTGCTCTACGTAAGATCTACCGCTACTAGAAGAGTACCGACCTCCTTATATAGAAAATACTATTTAGTAGGGTTGTTCGAGAGGTTGTATATAATTTTAAGGAAGACCTTCGATTTTAAGTAACTATAATATAAGTACTCTAAAAGGCTATAGAATACTATCTTATTAGTCTTTTTAAAGGTAAGTTATATTTTAACCTATTATACTAGTACTAGTACTAATATATTATTCCTAGATACTAACCTCTATACTATTTATATAAATCGTGTCACAATTCAGTCTAAGGATATAGAATTAGCGAGGAGGCTTCGTAGTAATAAGAAGAAGAGTTAATTTAATAAATTCGGAGCTAGGAGGATATATTTTATTTAGTATACTAGTAAATAATATATTCTATACTAATATCTCCCTCTTTAACTACTAGAAGACTACTAGGCTTATATTTAAATCATGAATTACTTACTCTTTATATATAAGAAGAATATTTCTATAATAGTTAATAAATAAGTATCTCTCCTTAATAATATATTGAAGAATTACTTTATTAAAGAATTACTTTATTAAAGAATTACTTTATTAAAGAATAAACGGCTAGCTATATATTTTTGAATGAAGATTAAATAAATATATTCAATTTTTATTTAAAAATATATTCCGAGCTTAGTATATAATAATATTATCTAGAAGTAAGCAGATTTATAGAAGATATATATATAAAACCGTAAATACTATTAATATATTTATATCTCTACGTATTAAAGTTGTATCTTTATATTTATACTTTATTAAATAGTTTCTTAGCCTTATAGAACCTAAAATAGCTTAGCTATATTCTTAGTACTTCCTATAAATATAATAGTAGCTTCAAATAAGAGATACTACTTATATACTATTCCTTCTTAACTAATACTACTTCTCTATTATAGCTTTATTATCTTTAGTAACCTACGTCCCTCCTCCTATAGGTAACCTACTATTAGTAGGTAAAAACGACGCCTATTTTAAATAGATACTAAATAACTCTAAGTAGTTCTATAACTAGTAGATTATAATACGATAGTACCGGGAAAATATATTAGTCCCTACCTCTAACCTTCTAGTATAGGGAGCTAATAGGAGAGTTACGGGCTAGTAGTATTTTAGTAAACGCGCTCTTCGTATTTCTAGTAAGCCTCGTACTATCTATATACGATACGATCTAGTCGTAAAATATCTATATAAGAATAGAACTAGTCAAATTAGTTCTTACGTAAAGACGAGGGTATATCTATCGACCTCCTTAGCGCGAGGAATAGTATAGCTAACTATAGAAGAGGGCCTAAGGGCAGCCGTAAGACTACTAGGAGACTACTAGGTTTTCTAATTTTAGTTCTACTAATATTCTACTCTAGAATCGACGAGTTAGGACTAAGATAGCGAACGCTAGAAGCCTCGTACTATCCCTAGCTAATTTCGACGAACAACTCCTTCGTACGATTATTATATACAAGTAGTTATTAATAACTATCGATAACTTAGAATTCCTACGCCTAGTTATATACCTCGAACCTAAGCAACGGCTCCCTTCGTTATTAACTATTACTAATAAAATCCTTGCCCTACGAAAGAAGTTAGAGGAGTCTATCCGTAAACGCCTCCTACTAGTACCTTAGAAAGTCTTAATCGTCCTCGACGGATAGTCTACGCCGCGCCGGAATAGCTTCCTCGTAATTAAAGTATACTAGGTTTATAATTAGACCCTAATAGAAGCTTTAATCGGTTTCGAGCCCTGCTATAGCGCTTATACTAGTAGGGACCTTACTAGAGTTATAATAGCGCGCCTTAAGTATTTTAATCTCGGTACTAGGGTTATTACTTTTACTACGGATAACGCGTCGAATAATAAAACAATAGTATAGTCGGTAAATAAATGTATTAAGGTACTTAGTAGGGATATTCCTAATATAGTAAACGAGATCGCGCTATATCCCTATATCTCTTATATTATATAACTATGTTGTAATAGTCTCCTCGTAGATATTAAGTATCGGCCGAAAAAGGAGGAGTTTATTAGGAACTAGGAGGCGGAGGAAGAGGAGAGGGTTCTAGTAATTACTAGGGGGGAGTCTACTAACTCTAAGCGTAGTATAAGTTATTTTCCTTCTTTTAGCCTCCTAGTAGTCTCCTAGTAGTCTCCTAGTATTCTCCTAGTAGTCTCCTAGTAGTCTCCTAGTAGTCTCCTAGTAGTCTCCTAGTAGTCTCCTAGTAGTCTCCTAGTAGTCTCCTAGTAGTCTCCTAGTAGTTTCGTAATACTAATTCTTCTATTAAGCTACTATATATAGTTATAAAGGCCCGTTAAATTACGATCTTTATTAACTCAAGTAAAGGCCGATAGCTTATATTCTTAGAGATTCAAATAATCTAGTATCGCGCTTACTACCCTATTCCGGCTAAGATTCGACTTCTACGATATACCTAAGATATTAAGACGAGATAGGACTCGACGTACTATATACTTATACGACTTCTAAGATTAAGAGACCCGATTAATTAATTTATAGATAAGGAATATCGACACCTTAGCCTAAGTAAAGATAAATAGGGCTAAGTTTCCTACCTTATTACTATCCTCCGTCCCTTCGCGGTATATACGTAGCTTATTAGTTCTACGCGTAACCTAACAATCCACTCAGTCTTCGATATCTATAATCGACTATTTATATACCTCGAGAATATAGAGGAACGGCTTAGAGATAAGAACCGTTAGTAGAAGTAAGAGATTAGTCGGGTATATAGTAAGGCGGTAGATAAGCTTAGGGTCTACTATAGTATAACGTCTAATATATAGGCTGGAAAGTACTATAGTATAGTAATCCTACTCTATCCTCGTTATAAGCTTAATACTTAGAACTAGCCTAAATAGTAGCCTATACTAGAAGATCTACTCGATTAGTAGGTATATTATTAGACGGAACTATACGTTCTATATAATACTTAATATACGTAGCGAAACCTAGTAATACGCCGCGTTGAAGTCCTATTATCGCTCTAACGAGGGTATATTAACCTCGATTCGGTTATAGATCTCTATACGGTAGTAGAGCCTTCTACTAAGTATAATACGCGCCTAATAGCGACGCGCGTAGTAATAGATATATAGCGAGAGTTCGATAAGTATCGCTTATAGAGTAAGCGAAAACCCTAGTCCCTAGTAGTCTTCTAGTAGTCGCTAATAATCCCTAGATGAAATACGGCTAGATCTTAAGAAACTATTCTAGTAATAGAGATCTATTAAGCACCGGTTCCTACGGATAGTAATAATAGTAAAGGATCTCTTTACTATCCAAGCGGCCGGTATTAGTATTAAACGAGAGTTTAGTATTACTAGTAACTTTAATACGGATAATAAGTTATATAGCGTATAGGTTCTTAGTACGTTAATAGTAAGTAACTATAAGTAGATAGTAGATTCCAAGCAGTATATACTTAACTACTATTTAATAGGGAGAAGGGATATTTATATAACTAAAGATAAATTAGCTACTAAGCGAGCTAAATAGACTAAGGAACTTATTCGTATAGTTAACGAGATATAGAGGTTAGATAAAATCAGCGATAGGGAGGATACTACGGACCCTAATAATACGCTACTACTAGCTAAAGGAGCTTCTCCCCCTATATAGAGGTTAGCGAATAGATTACGATAGGATAATAAGGGTCTATTAGGTAAGTAGCTCGAAATAGTTAAGGGTATAGGAGATCGTATTAGTAGTCGTATTATAATACGTCGGCGAACCTAAGCTACTACCCGAAGTATAGGAAGGCGTAGGAGGGGTCGCGCTATAAGACTACCGGTAGTATTACCTAGAGGTAGTATAGATCTTCAGGCGATAGTTAATAGCCGACGTAGTTATAAAGGTAATAATAAGGGCCCTATAACTAGGAGCGGAGCTCGTCGTACTTAGTTTTAAGCTCTTAACTTTCGAGCCGTAGATTTAGTTATAATATAACTTATTATAAGCTCTATAACTACTAGAAGACTACTAGAAATATTTCGACTATCGTTATAACTACTAGAAGACTCTTTTTAACTACTAGAAGACTACTAGAAATACTACGTATATTCTAAATATACTAACGGTATTATATACGGGTTATAACGGGTTAGGTTACGAGACCCCGCCCCTATCTAACGGGGCGGGTTGAGAGCTTAGCGGGGCGGGTTGGGTTAGGGTTTTATACTTATAACCCGCCCCGAAAACCCGCCCTACCCTACCCCTAACCCGCCCCCCCCCGTTTGGCCCCGCCCCGTTAGGGACCCTACTCTTACTTCTACCGACGGTTCTTATCTCTAAGCCGTTCCTCTATATTCTCGAGGTATATAAATAGTCGATTATAGATATCGAAGACCAAGTAGATTATTAGGTTACGCGTAGAGCTAATAAGCTACGTATATACCGCGAAGGGACGGAGGATAGTAATAAGTAGGGTCCCTAACGGGGCGGGGCGAAACGGGGGGGGTCGGGTTAGGGGCGGGGCGGGGCGGGTTTTAGGGGCGGGTTATAAAGCTATAACTCTAACCCGACCCGCCCCGCCAAGCTTTAAACCCGCCCCGTTAGTTAGGGGCGGGTTTTTAAGGGGGGAACCCGGAGTTTTTTTCTAGAAACCTTAATAACTATAGATTTATTAGATATATTTTAATTTTTTAAATACTTATTATAGTCTCTAGGTTATACTCTACCTAATAGGAATATAATATATTAATATATCTATATATATAACCCTATAAAAATCACGTGGAAAACCCGTTTAGGGCGAACGGGGCGGGTTTTCTTCTAAACTATAACCCGCCCTAGGACCCCGCCCCAACCCGTTAAAACCCGACCCGCGAACGGGGCGGGTTCCCTACCCTATAACCCGCCCCAACCCGCCCCGTTAGGGACCCTAGTAATAAGGTAGGAAACTTAGCCCTATTTATCTTCGCTTAGGCTAAGGTATCGATATTCCTTATCTATAAATTAATTAATCGGGTCTCTTAATCTTAGAAGTTATATAAGTATATAGTACGTCGAGTCCTATCTCGTCTTAATATCTTAGGTATATCGTAGAAGTCGAATCTTAGCCGGAATAGGGTAGTAAGCGCGATACTAGATTATTTGAATCTCCGAGAATATAAGCTATCGGCCTTCGCTTAAGTTAATAAAGATCGTAATTTAACGGGCCTTTATAACCGTATATAGTAGCTTTATAGAAGAATTAGTATTACGAAACTACTAAGAGACTACTAGGAGACTACTAGGAGACTACTAGGAGACTACTAGGAGACTACTAGGAGACTACTAGAAGACTACTAGGAGACTACTAGGAGACTACTAGGAGAATACTAGGAGACTACTAGGAGACTACTAGGAGGCTAAAAGAAGGGAAATAACTTATACTACGCTTAGAGTTAGTAGACTTCCCCCTAGTAATTACTAGAACTCTCTCCTCTTCCTCCGCCTCCTAGTTCCTAATAAACTCCTCCTTTTTCGGCCGATACTTAATATCTACGAGGAGACTATTATAATATAGTTATATAATATAAGAGATATAGGGATATAGCGCGATCTCGTTTACTATATTAGGAATATCCCTACTAAGTACCTCAATATATTTATTTACCGACTATACTATTGTTTTATTATTCGACGCGTTATCCGTAGTAAAAGTAATAACCCTAGTACCGAGATTAAAATACTTAAGGCGCGCTATTATAACTCTAGTAAGGTCCCTACTAGTATAAGCGCTATAGTAGGGCTCGAAACTAATCAAAGCTTCTATTAAGGTCTAATTATAAACCTAGTATACTTTAATTATAAGGAAGCTATTCCGGCGCGGCGTAGACTATCCGTCGAGGACGATTAAGACTTTCTAAGGTACTAGTAGAAGGCGTTTACGGATATACTCCTCTAACTTCTTTCGTAGGGTAAGGATTTTATTAGTAATAGTTAATAACGAAGGGAGCCGTCGCTTAGGTTCGAGGTATATAACTAGGCGTAGGAATTCTAAGTTATCGATAGTTATTAATAACTACTTATATATAATAATCGTACGAAGGAGTTGTTCGTCGAAATTAGCTAGGGATAGTACGAGGCTTCTAGCGTTCGCTATCTTAGTCCTAACTCGTCGATTCTAGAGTAGAATATTAGTAGAACTAAAATTAGAAAACCTAGTAGTCTCCTAGTAGTCTTACGGCTACCCTTAGGCCCTCTTCTATAGTTAGCTATACTATTCCTCGCGCTAAGGAGGTCGATAGATATACCCTCGTCTTTACGTAAGAACTAATTTAACTAGTTCTATTCTTATATAGGTATTTTACGACTAGATCGTATCGTATATAGATAGTACGAGTCTTACTAGAAATACGAAGAGTACTTTTAATAAAATACTACTAGCCCGTAGCTCTCCTATTAGCTCCCTATACTATAAGGTTAGGGGTAGGGACTAATATATTTTCCCGGTACTATCGTATTATAATCTACTAGTTATAGAACTACTTAGAGTTATTTAATATCTATTTAAAATAGGCGTCGTTTTTACCTACCGATAGTAGGTTACCTATAGGAGGAGGGACGTAGGTTACTAAAGATAATAAAGCTATAATAGAGAAGTAGTATTAGTTAAGAAGGAATAGTATATAAGTAGTATCTCTTATTTAAAGCTACTATTATATTTGTAGGAAGTACTAAGAATATAGCTAAGCTACTTTAGGTTCTATAAGGCTAAGAAACTATTTAATAAAGTATAAATATAAAGATATAACTTCAATACGTAGAGATATAAATAAATTAATAGTATTTACGGTTTTATATATATATCTTCTATAAATCTACTTACTTGTAGATAATATTATTATATACTAAGCTCGGAATATATTTTTGAATAAAAATTAAATATATTTATTTAATCTTTATTTAAAAATATATAGCAAGCCGTTTATTCTTTAATAAAGTAATTCTTTAATAAAGTAATTCTTCAATATATTATTAAGGAGAGATACTTATTTATTAACTATTATAGAAATATTCTTCTTATATATAAAGAGCAAGTGATTTATAATTTAAATATAAGCCTAGTAGTCTTCTAGTAGTTAAAGAGGGAGATATTAGTACAGAATATATTATTTAGTAGTATACTAAATAAAATATATCCTCCTAGCTCCGAATTTATTAAATTAACTCTTCTTCTTATTACCACGAAGCCTCCTTGCCAATTCTATATACTTAGACTAAATTGTAACACGATTTGTATAAATAGTATAGAGGTTAGTATCTAAGAATAATATATTAGTACTAGTACTAGTATAATAGGTTAAAATATAACTTACCTTTAAAAAGACTAATAAGATAGTATTCTATAGCCTCTTAGAGTACTTATATTATAGTTACTTAAAATCGAAGATCTTCCTTAAAATCCTATATAACCTCTCGAATAAGCCTACTAAATAGTATTTTCTATATAAGGAGCTCGGTACTCTTCTAGTAGCGGCGGATCTTACGTAGAGCAACGGCTAGAAAGCGTTAGAGACTACTAGGATACTACTAGGAATTCTACGTAATATATAATTCTAACTTACTTCCTAGCTTATAACGGTAGGGCTTTCTTATACTACCTATATTACTTTTACCTTTCCTAGCAATTTGTTTTCGAGTAGCTAATCCCCCTAAAGGCTTTACTAGGGCCTTACTACTAGTAGTATTTCGAGCCTTAAGCGTAGATCTTCTTTTAGTAGCTATAATAGTACTTTTACTTATACTAGTAACTACCTTACTAGCTATTAGTCTCTTTACTAGTATTTTTTTTACTAGTATCTTTCTTACTAGTATCTTTTTTACTACTAGTTTCTTTCTTACTACTAGTAGTAGTAGTACTACTACTATTACTAGTAGTAGTACTACTACTACTACTTCTACTACTACTACTTCTGCTACTTCTACTACTACTACTAATACTACTACTACTAATGCTACTACTACTAATACTACTAGTAGTAGTAGTAATATAAATCTCCTCCTTAATTTAGGAATAGAATCTAAGGGTTTACTAGGATCTTCTAGTATTTAAGTATCAAGTATTACCTAGTTAAAATCCTATAGTTAAGTAGTATCTAGCTTTTTTATAGTAGTATCTAACTCTTCTCTAATAGTATCTAACTCTTCTCTAACAGCATCTAACTCTTAAGTATTATTAATTAGCTTTTATAGAGTAGCTTTATAGTCTTTTAGAGTAGCTTCTTAGTCTTCTAGAGTATTTAGATTCTTATCTTCTTCTTCCTCTAACTCTTTAGAATTTGCTTTTCTAAATAGGGTCTATTCCCTAGTAGTCGGATCCTTCTTCTTAGTCTTAGTATACTTACTAAGAATATTTCTATCTTTATCTAGTAGCTTAATATCTAATAGTACTAAGGATAATGAACTACTTAAGGAAATACTAGGACTTTTATATAGTTCTTTTTGAATTTAGGTATCGATAAGCTAGGAATTAGGATCTAGAAGACTACTAGGATAACTACTAGGCTCTAATAGTTTAATTAGAGGAGAATCTAGTAGAGATAGGGTAGCCTTTTTTAATTCGTTAGCTACTCGAAGATCGACTATAGAAGTAAGGCTACGCTAGCGGGTACCCTTACTACGTACTATTAAATAATTAGTAATAATTATTAGTTGATTTACTTTTAATTTAGTAGTTACTAGTAGTAATCTAGTAGTAATATAGGTTGAAAAGTAAGGATAAAGCTATATAGATTATTAGCGTATATACGGACGTAAAATCTCTATAGTACTAGTAAACTAGCGTATAGAGATCGGACGACTATACTTTTCGTACTATATAGCGTAAATATATAAAAGACTTCTACTAATTATACTAATTAAATTTAAGCTTTACTCTACTTCAATCTCGCTTATTTTATAAGCCTTAAACTACTAGTAAACTACTAGGCTTAGCCTAGCGTAAATCTATAGATCTATAAATAATAGCGCTACTAAAACTAACTAAACTCCTCTCTACTAATATTTATATAGTTAAAGAACGTACGCGGCGTAGTAAAAAGAGAGGCTTTAATCTCTAGGTTATAAGGAGTTAACGCGTATTAAATCAAGTAAAGTTAGAGGCTCGTTAAAAACTAAAAAAGTCTAATGGTTAGAATCTTCTCTTAGATACTAAGTAGCGGTCCTTAATTGCGTAAGCTAAGCAAGCTATTAATAATAAGCGGTAAGAACCTAGTAGTATCCTAGTAGTAATATATACTAATCTAGCCCTAGAATATCGAATAGTACCTATCCTAGCCTCCTTAAAGTAGACCTACTTACGCTTTTCGATTTCGGTAATAAAGATTAAGGTAAAGATATAAATAATAGAGTAGAAGAAAGCTCTAGTAAAGAATCGAGTAAAGAGGAGGAGATAGATATCAATATAATACCCTAGGCTTAGGGTAGTAATAGTACTATACTATTCGACGAGTCCTACGATTAACGCTACGTAGAGTTTTATCTAGTCGTCTATACGTAAGTAAGACGGTCCTAGTAAGTAACTAGGAAGGGGTTAGTAAATTTAATAAATAGTAGTTTAAATTTAGTTAAGGGCACGTATAATATCTATAAACTTCTTTTAGAAGAAGATTTAGACTCTTAGAGGTAAATCTTTTGATTTCTAGTAGTCTCCTAGTAGTTTCTAATATCCTTTTAGAGTCTTATAAGGTTATTCTATAATAAAGATAGAGAAGAGTAACGACTAGTCTACCTAGCCGATTAACTATCCTTAATCTCTCCCCTTTAATTCTTTTCTGTAGAGTAGTTTACTTTAATACGAAATCTCCTAGCTTATCGTTATAATTTCGATAAAAGGCTTCCTAGTCCTACTCGTTAGTAGGCTATATACCCTATAGATAAGATTAAGCTAAAGGAGAATCTACCTAATAGAGTACTTATAATAGAGGTATAGGAGTTAATATTTAGTAAAAAGGTAGAAGTAAGAGAGAGATTTAGTAGAATAAGGGATATAGATAAGGTTTATCTTATTATAAAACTATTAGTATTATAGGCGACTAATAGTTTAGGTTATACTCTTAATATAGATAAGAAGATATAAGAGCTCTAAGCTACTACTAAAAAATTAGCTAATAAAGTTAATAGGTCTAAGGATAAGGATAAACGTACTTTTCAATTAGATATTAAGAGTAACAGAGAGGAAGATAAAGAAGAAGAAGAAGAAGAAGAGGAGAAGTAGGGTCCCTAACGGGGCGGAGCGAAACGGGGTAGGTCGGGTTAGGGGCGGGTTATAAAGCTATAACCCTAACCCGACCCGCCCCGCCAAGCCTTTAACCCGCCCCGTTAGTTAGGGGCGGGTTTTTAAGGGGGGAACCCGGAGTTTTTTTCTAGAAACCTTAATAACTATAGATCTATTATATATATTTTAATTTTTTAAATACTTATTATAGTCTCTTGGTTATACTCTACCTAATAGGAATATAATATATTAATATATCTATATATATAACCTAATAAAAATCACATGGAAAACCCGAACGGGGCGAACGGGGCGGGTTTTCTTCTAAACTATAACCCGCCCCGGGACCCCGCCCCAACCCGTTAAAACCCGACCCGCTAATAGGGCGGGTTCCCTACGCTATAACCCGCCCCAACCCGCCCCGTTAGGGACCCTAAGGAGGAGGATAACTAGATTATTAATAATATATATATAGAAGATCTCTCTAAATAAGAAAAACCCTAGTTTTAGCTATTATAGTATTATTAAACGTAATTTCTATTTATCTACTTACTTTGACTACTAGGAGACTACTAGGAGACTACTAGAAATATATAAATATTAAATACAAAATCTACTAACTATTTACTACTAAATCTAACTATACCTCTATACTCTATATAGTTAGGGCTATTATTACTTAATATTAGGTTATATCTTAGTAGTTATATAAGCGCTAAGAAAGCATTACGTGGACCCGTACTAGTATAAACGGGGCGGGTTCTCCTCCAATCTATAACCCGCCCCGGGACCCCGCTCTAACCCGTTAGAACCCGACCCACTAACGGGGCGGGTTCCCTACCCTAAAACCAGCCCTAACCCGCCCCGTTAGGGACCCTAAGACTAAGTAGAAGAGCGAAAGTTATTATAGATCTAATTATTAAGTATAGTAAACTATTTTATATCTTTCCTAGCTACTACTATAGTAGGATCCGTGCTTTCGGCGATAGCGAAGAGTAGGATATCCCTAGAAGTATTCGTTCTACGAAGACCCTTAAGAGCTTTAATAATATTAGCCCTAAGTTTAGGTTTAGTAGTTTTAGGTTTTTCTTTAGCTATAGCCTTATTCCTTCGAAGAACTATTCGTTTAATAACCCTATTAAGGGTACTTCCTTTATAACTATCTAATATAAAGAGTAATATATTCTTATTACTAATAATAATCCGTTTAGCTTTAAGGATAATCCGTTTAATATCGTTAAAGGTAGAGCGAATACAAGGGTCGATATTAAGTATTAGGTTAACCTATTAACGAACCGATTCTAGTAATCTACTAAGGAAGATCCTACTTATAGTAGACCTAGTTAGTTTATCGGTATTAATAATAAGTAGATAGTAGTTCTTGAATTCCTTAATAAAGCTACGAGTATCCAGTTTCTAAAAGGCGCTTTAAAAGGTAAGTTTATAGAGATAAGTAGTAGTTTCCTTTCGCTAACGGTTATTAGTAGCGATATATTCCTTACGAAGAGATTTACGGAGAGTTCTATAGCTACGTTCCTTATAGCTACCTAAAAGCTTAATATTATATAGATAGCTAGACTTAATATTATAAGTAAAAGCCTAGATCTTATAGGTATCGTTAGTAATATCGTAGGTATTAAAGGTATCTTTAAGGCGAATAAGGAAGTCCGTAATATTCCTACTATCGAAGCGTTCCTTAGGAGAGAGCGTATAGTTCTTAAGATTAAAGGCTTAAGCCTTTCTTTCCTATATTCTAGTAATAGTAAAATCCTTAAGGGTATTAATAAGGTTGATTATATTAGAACGAGTAGCTAATCCTTTAATTATAGGGCTAAGATTAGCCGTAGATAGATTACTAGAGGGAGGGCTAGAAGAATCCGTAGGGTGCCTAACGGGGCGGGTTGGGGCGGGTTTTAGGGTAGGGAACCCGCCCCGTTAGCGGGTCGGGTTCTAACGGGTTAGGGCGGGGTCCCGGGGCGGGTTATAGATAGGAGGAGAACCCGCCCCGTTTATACTAGCGCGGGTCTACGTAATACTTTCTTAGCGCTTATATAACTACTAAGATATAACCTAATAGTAAGTAATAATAGCCCTAACTATATAGAGTATAGAGGTATAGTTAGATTTAGTAGTAAATAGTTAGTAGATTTTGTATTTAATATTTATATATTTCTAGTAGTCTTCTAGTAGTCTCCTAGTAGTCAAAGTGAGCAGATAAATAGAAATTACGTTTAATAATACTATAATAGCTAAAACTAGAGTTTTTCTCATTCAGAGAGATCTTCTATATATATATTATTAATAATCTAGTTATCCTTCTCCTCTTCTTCTTCTTCTTCTTCTTTATCTCCCTCTCTATTACTCTTAATATCTAATTGAAAAGTACGTTTATCCTTATCCTTAGACCTATTAACTTTATTAGCTAATTTTCTAGTAGTAGCTTAGAGCTCTTATATCTTCTTATCTATATTAAGAGTATAACCTAAACTATTAGTCGCCTATAATACTAATAGTTTTATAATAAGATAAACCTTATCTATATCCCTTATTCTACTAAATCTCTCTCTTACTTCTACCTTTTTACTAAATATTAACTCCTATACCTCTATTATAAGCTCTCTATTAGGTAGATTCTCCTTTAGCTTAATCTTATCTATAGGGTATATATCCTACTAACGAGTAGGACTAGGAAGCCTTTTATCGAAATTATAGCGATAAGCTAGGAGATTTCGTATTAAAGTAACCTACTCTATAGAAAAGAATTGAAGGGGAGAGATTAAGGGTAGTTAATCGGCTAGGTAGACTAGTAGTTACTCTTCTCTATCTTTATTATAGAATGAGCTTACTAGACTCTAAAAGAATATTAGAAACTACTAGGAGACTACTAGAAATTAAAAGACTTACCTCTAAATCTTCTTCTAAAAGAAGTTTATAGATATTATACGTACCCTTAACTAAATTCAAACTACTATTAATTAAATTTACTAACCCCTTCCTAATTACTTACTAGGACCGTCTTACTTACGTAAAGACGACTAGATAAAACTCTACCTAGTATTAATCGTAGGACTCGTTAAATAGTATAGTAATATTACTACCCTAAGCCTAGGGTATTATATTAATATCTATCTCCTCCTCTTTACTCGATTCTTAACTAGAGCTTTCTTCTACTCTATTATTTATATCTTTATCTTAATTACCGAAATCGAAAAGCGTAAGTAGGTCTAGTTTGAGGAGGCTAGGATAGGTACTATTCGACATTCTAGGGCTAGATTAGTATATATTACTACTAGGATACTACTAGGTTCTTACCGCTTATTATTAATAGCTTGCTTAGCTTACGCAATTTAGGACCGCTACTTAGTATCTAAGAGAAGATTCCAACTATTAGACTTTTTCAGTTTTTAACGAGCCTCTAACTTTACTTAATTTAATACGCGCTAACTCCTTATAACCTAGAGATCAAAGCCTCTCTTTTTACTACGCCGCGTACGTTCTTTAACTATATAAACATTGGTAGAGAGGAGTTTAGTTAGTTTTAGTAGCGCTATTATTTATAGATCTATAGATTTATACTAGGCTAAGCCTGGTAGTTTACTAGTAGTTTAAGGCTTATAAAATAAGCGAGATTAAAGTAGAGTTAAGCGTAAATTTAATTAGTATAATTAGTAGAAGTATTTTATATATTTATACTATATAGTACGAAAAGTATAGTCGTCCAATATTAGTACGCTAGTTTACTAGTACTATAGAGTTTTTACGTCCGTACGTACGCTAATAATCTATATAGCTTTATCTTTACTTTTCAACCTATATTACTACTAGATTACTACTAGTAACTACTAAATTAAAAGTAAATCAACTAATAATTATTACTAATTATTTAATAGTACGTAGTAAGGGTACCCGCTAGCGTAGCCTTACTTCTATAGTAGATCTTCGAGTAGCTAACGAATTAAAAAAGGCTACCCTACCTCTACTAGATTCTCCTCTAATTAAACTAGTAGAGCCTAGTAGTTATCCTAGTAGTCTAGGTAATCTAGATCTCAATTCCTAGCGGGCTAGTACCCAAATTGAAGAAGAGCTACTTAGAACTAGAAGTACTAGCTATTCCTTAAGTATTTCCTTATCTTCGCAAGTATTAGATATTTAGGTAGTAGATAATAATAGAAATATTATTAGTAAGTATAGGAAGACTAAGAAGAAGGAACCGACTACTAGGGAAAAGACCCTATTTGAAATACCAAAATCTAAAGAGCTAGATAAAGAAGATAATAAGTTTAAGGATACTCGAGAAGACCTAGAAACTACTCTAAAAGACCTAATTAATAATACTTAAGAGTCAGATACTATTAGAGGAGAGTTAAATACTACTATAAAAAAGCTAGATACTACTTAACTATAGGATTCTAACTAGGTAATACTTGATACTTAAATACTAGAAGATCCTAGCGAACCCTTAGATTCTATTCCTAAATTAAGGAGGAGATTTATATTACTACTACTACTAGTAGTATTAGTAGTAGTAGTATTAGTAGTAGTAGTATTAGTAGTAGTAGTATTAGTAGTAGCAGCAGAAGTAATAGAAGTAGTAGTAGTAGAAGTAGTAGTAGTAGTACTACTACTACTACTACTAGCAAGAAAGGAACTAGTAGTAAAAAAGATACTAGTAAGAAAGATACTAGTAAAAAGAATACTAGCAAAGAGACTAATAGCTAGTAAGGTAGTTACTAGTACTAGTAAAAATACTATTATAGCTACTAGAAGAAGATCTACGCTTAAGGCTCGAAATACTACTAGTAGTAAGGCCCTAGTAAAGCCTTTAGGGAGATTAGCTACTCGAAAACAAATTACTAGGAAAGGTAAAAGTAATATAGGTAGTATAAAAAAGCCCTACCGTTATAAGCTAGGAACTAAGTTAGAATTATATATTACGTAGAATTCCTAGTAGTATCCTAGTAGTCTCTAACGCTTTCTAGCCGTTGCTCTACGTAAGATCCGCCGCTACTAGAAGAGTACCGAGCTCCTTATATAGAAAATACTATTTAGTAGGCTTATTCGAGAGGTTATATAGGATTTTAAGGAAGATCTTCGATTTTAAGTAACTATAATATAAGTACTCTAAGAGGCTATAGAATACTATCTTATTAGTCTTTTTAAAGGTAAGTTATATTTTAACCTATTATACTAGTACTAGTACTAATATATTATTCCTAGATACTAACCTCTATACTATTTATACAAATCGTGTTACAATTTAGTCTAAGTATATAGAATTGGCAAGGAGGCTTCGTGGTAATAAGAAGAAGAGTTAATTTAATAAATTCGGAGCTAGGAGGATATATTTTTTTAGTATACTAGTAAATAATATATTCTATACTAATATCTCCCTCTTTAACTACTAGAAGACTACTAGGCTTATATTTAAATTATAAATTACTTACTCTTTATATACAAGAAGAATATTTCTATAATAGTTAATAAATAAGTATCTCTCCTTAATAATATATTAAAGAATTACTTTATTAAAGAATTACTTTATTGAAGAATTACTTTATTAAAGAATTACTTTATTAAAGAATAAACGGCTAGCTATATATTTTTGAATAAAGATTAAATAAATATATTCAATTTTTATTCAAAAATATATTCCGAGCTTAGTATATAATAATATTATCTACAAGTAAGTAGATTTATAGAAGATATATATATAAAACCGTAAATACTATTAATATATTTATATCTCTACGTGTTGAAGTTATATCTTTATATTTATACTTTATTAAATAGTTTCTTAGCCTTATAGAACCTAAAGTAGCTTAGCTATATTCTTAGTACTTCCTATAAATATAATAGCAGCTTCAAATAAGAGATACTACTTATATACTATTCCTTCTTAACTAATACTACTTCTCTATTATAGCTTTATTATCTTTAGCAACCTACGTCCCTCCTCCTACAGGTAACCTACTATCGGTAGGTAAAAATAACGCCTATTTTAAATAGATACTAAACAACTCTAAGTAGTTCTATAACTAGTAGATTACAATACGATAGTACTAGGAAAATATATTAGTCCCTACCTCTAACCTTCTAGTATAGGGAGCTAATAGGAGAGTTACGGGCTAGTAGTATTTTAGTAAACGCGCTCTTCGTATTTCTAGTAAGCCTCGTACTATCTATATACGTTACGATCTAGTCGTAAAATATCTATATAAGAATAGAACTAGTTAAATTAGTTCTTACGTAAAGACGAGGGTATATCTATCGACCTCCTTAGCGGGAGGAATAGTATAGCTAACTATAGAAGAGGGCCTAAGGGTAGCCGTAAGACTACTAGGAGACTACTAGGTTTTCTAATTTTAGTTCTACTAATATTCTACTCTAGAATCGACGAGTTAGGACTAAGATAGCGAACGCTAGAAGCCTCGTACTATCCCTAGCTAATTTCGACGAACAACTCCTTCGTACGATTATTATATATAAGTAGTTATTAATAACTATCGATAACTTAGAATTCCTACGCCTAGTTATATACCTTAAACCTAAGCGACGGCTCCCTTCGTTATTAACTATTACTAATAAAATCCTTACCCTACGAAAGAAGTTAGAGGAGTCTATCTATAAACGCCTCCTACTAGTACCTTAGAAAGTCTTAATCGTCCTCGACGGATAGTCTACGCTGCGCCGGAATAGCTTCCTCGTAATTAAAGTATACTAGGTTTATAATTAGACTCTAATAGAAGCTTTAATTAGTTTCGAGCCCTACTATAGCGCTTATACTAGTAGGGACCTTACTAGAGTTATAATAGCGCGCCTTAAGTATTTTAATCTCGGTACTAGGGTTATTACTTTTACTATAGATAACGTATCGAATAATAAAACAATAGTATAGTCGGTAAATAAATATATTAAGGTACTTAGTAGGGATATTCCTAATATAGTAAACGAGATCGCGCTATATCCCTATATCTCTTATATTATATAACTATATTATAATAGTCTCCTCGTAGATATTAAGTGTCGGCCGAAAAAGGAGGAGTTTATTAGGAACTAAGAGGCGGAGGAAGAGGAGAGGGTTCTAGTAATTACTAAGAGGGAGTCTACTAACTCTAAGCGTAGTATAAGTCGTTTTCCTTCTTTTAGCCTCCTAGTAGTCTCCTAGTAGTCTCCTAGTATTCTCCTAGTAGTCTCCTAGTATTCTCCTAGTAGTCTCCTAGTAGTCTCCTAGTAGTCTCCTAGTAGTCTCCTAGTAGTCTCCTAGTAGTCTCCTAGTAGTCTCCTAGTAGTCTCCTAGTAGTCTCCTAGTAGTCTCCTAGTAGTCTCCTAGTAGTCTCCTAGTAGTTTCGTAATACTAATTCTTCTATAAAGCTACTATATATAGTTGTAAAGGCCCGTTAAATTACGATCTTTATTAACTCAAGCGAAGGCTAATAGCTTATATTCTTAGAGATTCAAATAATCTAGTATCGCGCTTACCACCCTATTCCGGCTAAGATTCGACTTCTACGATATACCTAAGATATTAAGACGAGATAGGACTCGACGTACTATATACTTATACGACTTCTAAGATTAAGAGACCCGATTAATTAATTTATAGATAAGGAATATCGATAGCTTAGCCTAAGCGAAGATAAATAGGGCTAAGTTTCCTACCTTATTACTATCCTCCGTCCCTTCGCGGTATATACGTAGCTTATTAGCTCTACGCGTAACCTAATAATCTACTCGGTCTTCGATATCTATAATCGACTATTTATATACCTCGATATAGAGGAACGGCTTGGAGATAAGAACTATCGGTAGAAGCAAGAGATTAGTCGGGTATATAGGGACCGTCTTACTTACGTAAAGACGACTAGATAAAACTCTACCTAGTATTAATCGTAGGACTCGTCGAATAGTATAGTAATATTACTACCCTAAGCCTAGGGTATTATATTAATATCTATCTCCTCCTCTTTACTCGATTCTTAACTAGAGCTTTCTTCTACTCTATTATTTATATCTTTATCTTAATTACCGAAATCGAAAAGCGTAAGTAGGTCTAGTTTGAGGAGGCTAGGATAGGTACTATTCGACATTCTAGGGCTAGATTAGTATATATTACTACTAGGATACTACTAGGTTCTTACCGCTTATTATTAATAGCTTGCTTAGCTTACGCAATTAAGGACCGCTACTTAGTATCTAAGAGAAGATTCTAACCATTAGACTTTTTTAGTTTTTAACGAGCCTCTAACTTTACTTAATTTAATACGCGTTAACTCCTTATAACCTAGAGATTAAAGCCTCTCTTTTTACTACGCCGCGTACGTTCTTTAACTATATAAACATTGGTAGAGAGGAGTTTAGTTAGTTTTAGTAGCGCTATTATTTATAGATCTATAGATTTATACTAGGCTAAGCCTAGTAGTTTACTAGTAGTTTAAGGCTTATAAAATAAGCGAGATTAAAGTAGAGTTAAGCGTAAATTTAATTAGTATAATTAGTAGAAGTATTTTATATATTTATACTATATAGTACGAAAAGTATAGTCGTCTAATATTAGTACGCTAGTTTACTAGTACTATAGAGTTTTTACGTCCGTACGTACGCTAATAATCTATATAGCTTCATCCTTACTTTTCAACCTATATTACTACTAGATTACTACTAGCAACTACTAAATTAAAAGTAAATTAACTAATAATTGTTACTAATTATTTAATAGTATATAGTAAGGGTGCCCGCTAGTACGGCCTTACTTCTATAGTAGATCTTCGAGTAGCTAATAAATTAAAAAAGGCTACCCTACCTCTACTAGATTCTCCTCTAATTAAACTAGTAGAGCCTAGTAGTTATCCTAGTAGTCTAGGCGATCTTGATCTCAATTCCTAGCCGGCTAGTACCTAAATTAAAGAAGAGCTACTTAGAACTAGAAGTACTAGCTATTCCTTAAGTATTTCCTTATCTTCGCAAGCCTTAGATCTTAAGATAGTAGATAATAATAGAAATATTTTTAGTAAGTATAGGAAGACTAAGATAAAGAACCCGACTTCTAGGGAAAAGACCCTATTTGAAATACTAAAATCTAAAGAGCTAGATAAAGAAGATAATAAGTTTAAGGATACTTAAGAAGACCTAGAAACTACTCTAAAAGACCTAATTAATAATGCTTAAGAGTTAGATACGGTTAGAGAAGAGCTAGATACTACTATAAAAAAGCTAGATACTACTTAACTATAGTATTTTAACTAGGTAATACTTGATGCTCAAGAGTTAGATACTATTAGAGGAGAGTTAGATACTACTATAAAAAAGCTAGATACTACTTAAATATAGGATTCTAACTAGGTAATACTTAATACTTAAATACTAGAAGATCCTAGCGAACCCTTAGATTCTGTTCCTAAATTAAGGCTACTACTACTAGTAGCATCAATAGTAGTAGTATTAGTAGTAGTAGTATTAGTAGTAGTAGTAGAAGCAATAGAAGTAGTAGTAGTAGTAGTAGTAGTAGTAGTAGTACTACTACTACTACTACTAGTAAGAAAGGAACTAGTAGTAAAAAAGATACTAGTAAGAAAGATACTAGTAAAGAGACTAATAGCTAGTAAGGTAGTTACTAGTACTAGTAAAAGTACTATTTAGGGTCCCCAACGGGGCGGGTTGGGGCGGGTTATAGGTTAGAAGAAAACCCGCCCCGTTTACCCCGTTCGGGTTTTCCACGTGATTTTTATAGGGTTATATATAGAGATATATTAATTCATTATAGTCCTACTAGGTAGAGTATAAGCTAGAGACTATAATAAGTATTTAAAAAATCAAAATATATATAATAGATTTATAGTTATTAAGGTTTCTAAAAAAAAATTCCGGGTTCCCCCCTTAAAAACCCGCCCCTAACTAACGGGGCGGGTTTAAGGCTTGGCGGGGCGGGTCGGGTTAGGGTTATAGCTTTATAACCCGCCCCTAAAACCCACCCCGCCCCGCTCCTAACCCGACCCCCCCCGTTTCGCCCCGCCCCGTTAGGGACCCTAGTACTATTATAGCTACTAGAAGAAGATCTACGCTTAAGGCTCGAAATACTACTAGTAGTAAGGCCCTAGTAAAGCCTTTAGGGGGATTAGCTACTCGAAAACAAATTACTAGGAAAAGTAAAAGTAATATAGGTAGTATAAGAAAGCCCTACTATTACAAGCTAGGAAGTAAGTTAGAATTATATATTACGTAGAATTCCTAGTAGTATCCTAGTAGTCTCTAACGCTTTCTAGCCGTTACTCTACGTAAGATCCGCCGCTACTAGAAGAGTACTAACCTCTTTATATAGAAAATACTATTTAGTAGGGTTGTTCGAGAGGTTATATATAATTTTAAGGAAGACCTTCGATTTTAAGTAACTATAATATAAGTACTTTAAGAGGCTATAGAATACTATCTTATTAGTCTTTTTAAAGGTAAGTTATATTTTAACCTATTATACTAGTACTAGTACTAATATATTATTTCTAGATACTAACCTCTATACTATTTATATAAATCGTGTTACAATTTAGTCTAAGGATATAGAATTAGCGAGGAGGCTTCGTAGTAATAAGAAGAAGAGTTAATTTAATAAATTCGGAGCTAGGAGGATATATTTTATTTAGTATACTAGCAAATAATATATTCTATACTAATATCTCCCTCTTTAACTACTAGAAGACTACTAGGCTTATATTTAAATCATAAATTACTTACTCTTTATATACAAGAAGAATATTTCTAATATAGTTAATAAATAAGTATCTCTCCTTAATAATATATTGAAGAATTACTTTATTAAAGAATTACTTTATTGAAGAATTACTTTATTAAAGAATAAACGGCTAGCTATATATTTTTGAATAAAAATTAAATATATTTATTTAATTTTCATTCAAAAATATATTCCGAGCTTAGTATATAATAATATTATCTAGAAGTAAGTAGATTTATAGAAGATATATATATAAAACCGTAAATACTATTAATATATTTATATCTCTACGTATTGAAGTTATATCTTTATATTTATACTTTATTAAATAGTTTCTTAGCCTTATAGAACCTAAAGTAGCTTAGCTATATTCTTAGTACTTCCTATAAATATAATAGTAGCTTTAAATAAGAGATACTACTTATATACTATTCCTTCTTAACTAATACTACTTCTCTATTATAGCTTTATTATCTTTAGTAACCTACGTCCCTCCTCCTATAGGTAACCTACTATCGGTAGGTAAAAACGACGCCTATTTTAAATAGATATTAAATAACTCTAAGTAGTTCTATAACTAGTAGATTATAATACGATAGTACCGGGAAAATATATTAGTCCCTACCCCTAACCTTATAGTATAGGGAGCTAATAGGAGAGCTACGGGCTAGTAGTATTTTATTAAAAGTACTCTTCGTATTTCTAGTAAGACTCGTACTATCTATATACGATACGATCTAGTCGTAAAATACCTATATAAGAATAGAACTAGTTAAATTAGTTCTTACGTAAAGACGAGGGTATATCTATCGACCTCCTTAGCGCGAGGAATAGTATAGCTAACTATAGAAGAGGGCCTAAGGGTAGCCGTAAGACTACTAGGAGACTACTAGGTTTTCTAATTTTAGTTCTACTAATATTCTACTCTAGAATCGACGAGTTAGGACTAAGATAGCGAACGCTAGAAGCCTCGTACTATCCCTAGCTAATTTCGACGAACAACTCCTTCGTACGATTATTATATATAAGTAGTTATTAATAACTATCGATAACTTGGAATTCCTACGCCTAGTTATATACCTCGAACCTAAGCGACGGCTCCCTTCGTTATTAACTATTACTAATAAAATCCTTACCCTACGAAAGAAGTTAGAGGAGTATATCCGTAAATACCTCCTACTAGTACCTTAGAAAGTCTTAATCGTCCTCGACGGATAGTCTACGCCGCGCCGGAATAGCTTCCTCGCAATTAAAGTATACTAGGTTTATAATTAGACCCTAATAGAAGCTTTAATCGGTTTCGAGCGCTACTATAGCGCTTATACTAGTAGGGACCTTACTAGAGTTATAATAGCGTACCTTAAGTATTTTAATCTTGGTACTAGGGTTATTACTTTTACTACGGATAACGCGTCGAATAATAAAATAATAGTATAGTCGGTAAATAAATATATTAAGGTACTTAGTAGAGATATTCCTAATATAGTAAACGAGATCGTACTATATCCCTATATCTCTTATATTATATAACTATATTATAATAGTCTCCTCGTAGATATTAAGTATCGGCCGAAAAAGGAGGAGTTTATTAGGAACTAGGAGGCGGAGGAAGAGGAGAGGGTTCTAGTAATTACTAGAGGGGAGTCTACTAACTCTAAGCGTAGTATAAGTTATTTTCCTTCTTTTAGCCTCCTAGTAGTCTCCTAGTAGTCTCCTAGTATTCTCCTAGTAGTCTCCTAGTAGTCTCCTAGTAGTCTCCTAGTAGTCTCCTAGTAGTCTCCTAGTAGTCTCCTAGTAGTCTCCTAGTAGTCTCCTAGTAGTTTCGTAATACTAATTCTTCTATAAAGCTACTATATACGGTTATAAAGGCCTATTAAATTGCGATCTTTATCAACTCAAGCGAAGGCCGATAGCTTAGATTCTTAGAGATTTAAATAATCTAGTATCGCGCTTACTACCCTATTCCGGCTAAGATTCGACTTCTACGATATACCTAAGATATTAAGACGAGATAGGACTCGACGTACTATATACTTATACGACTTCTAAGATTAAGAGACCCGATTAATTAATTTATAGATAAGGAATATCGATAGCTTAGCCTAAGCGAAGATAAATAGGGCTAAGTTTCCTACCTTATTACTATCCTCCGTCCCTTCGCGGTATATACGTAGCTTATTAGCTCTACGCGTAACCTAATAATCTACTCGGTCTTCGATATCTATAATCGACTATTTATATACCTCGATATAGAGGAACGGCTTGGAGATAAGAACTATCGGTAGAAGCAAGAGATTAGTCGGGTATATAGTAAGGCGGTAGATAAGCTTAGGGTCTACTATAGTATAACGTCTAATATATAGGCTAGAAAGTACTATAGTATAGTAATCCTACTCTATCCTCGTTATAAGCTTAATACTTGGAACCAGCCTAAATAGTAGCCTATACTAGAAGATCTACTCGATTAGTAGGTATATTATTAGACGGAACTACACGTTCTATATAATACTTAATATACGTAGCGAAACCTAGTAATACGCCGCGTTGAAGTCCTATTATCGCTCTAACGAGGGTATATTAACCTCGATTCGGTTATAGATCTCCGTACGATAGTAGAGCCTTCTACTAAGTATAATACGCGCCTAATAGCGACGCGCGTAGTAACAGATATATAGCGAGAGTTCGATAAGTATCGCTTATAGAGTAAGCGAAAACCCTAGTCCCTAGTAGTCTTCTAGTAGTCGCTAATAATCCCTAGATAAAGTACGGCTAGATCTTAAGGAACTATTCTAGTAATAGAGATCTATTAAGTACCGGTTCCTACGGATAGTAATAATAGTAAAGGATCTCTTTGCTATCCAAGCGGCCGGTATTAGTATTAAACGAGAGTTTAGTATTACTAGTAACTTTAATACGGATAATAAGTTATATAGCGTATAGGTTCTTAGTACGTTAATAGTAAGTAACTATAAGTAGATAGTAGATTCTAAGCAGTATATACTTGACTACTATATAATAGGGAGAAGGGATATTTATATAACTAAAGATAAATTGGCTACTAAGCGAGCTAAATAGACTAAGGAACTTATTCGTATAGTTAACGAGATATAGAGGTTAGATGAAATCAGCGATAGGGAGGATACTACGGACCCTAATAATACGCTACTACTAGCTAAAGGAGCTTCTCCCCCTATACGGAGGTTAGCGAATAGATTACGACGGGATAATAAAGGTCTATTAGGTAAGCGGCTCGAAATAGTTAAGGGTATAAGAGATCGTATTAGTAGTCGTATTATAATACGTCGACGAACCTAAGCTACTACCCGAAGTATAGGAAGGCGTAGGAGGGGTCGCGCTACAAGACTACCGGTAGTATTACCTAGAGGTAGTATAGATCTTTAGGCGATAGTTAATAGCCGACGTAGTTATAAAGGTAATAATAAGGGCCCTATAACTAGGAGTAGAGCTCGTCGTACTTAGTTTCAAGCTCTTAACTTTCGAGCCGTAGATTTAGTTATAATATAACTTATTATAAGCTCTATAACTACTAGAAGACTACTAGAAATATTTCGACTATCGTTATAACTAGGGTCCCTAACGGGGCGGGGCGAAACGGGGGGGGTCGGGCTAGGGGCGGGTCGGGGCGGGTTTTCGGGGCGGGTTATAAAGCTATAACCCTAACCCGACCCGCCCCGCTAAGCTTTAAACCCGCCCCGTTAGTTAGGGGCGGGTTTTTAAGGGGGGAACCCGGGATTTTTTTCTAGAAACCTTAATAACTATAGATCTATTATATATATTTTAATTTTTTAAATACTTAAAATAATCTCTAGGTTATACTCTATCTAATAGGTATATAATATATTAATATATCTATATATATAAGCCTATAAAAATCACGTGGAAAACCCGAACGGGGCGAACGGGGCGGGTTTTCTTCTAAACTATAACCCGCCCCGGGACCCCGCCCCAACCCGTTAGAACCCGACCCGCTAACGGGGCGGGTTCCCTACCCTATAACCCGCCCCAACCCGCCCCGTTGGGGACCCTAGTTATAACTACTAGAAGACTCTTTTTGACTACTAGAAGACTACTAGAAATACCGCGTATATTCTAAATATACTAACGGTATTATATACGGGTTATAATAGGTTAGGTTACGAGACCCCGCCCCTATCTAACGGGGCGGGTTGAGAGCTTAGCGGGGCGGGTTAGGTTAGGGTTTTATACTTATAACCCGCCCCGAAAACCCGCCCTACCCTACCCCTAACCCGCCCCCCCCCGTTTGGCCCCGCCCCGTTAGGGACCCTACTAGGGATTATTAGCGACTACTAGAAGACTACTAGGGACTAGGGTTTTCGCTTACTCTATAAGCGATACTTGTCGAACTCTCGCTATATATATATTACTACGCGCGTCGCTGTTAGGCGCGTATTATACTTAGTAGAAGGCTCTACTACCGTATAGATATCTATAACGGAATCGAGGTTAATATACCCTTATTAGAGCGATAATAGGACTTTAACGCGGCGTATTACTAGGTTTCGCTACGTATATTAAGTATTATATAGAACGTGTAGTTCCGTCTAATAATATACCTACTAATCGAGTAGATCTTCTAGTATAGGCTACTATTTAGGCTAGTTCTAAGTATTAAGCTTATAACGAGGATAGAGTAGAATCTCTATACTATAATACTTTCCAGCCTATATATTAGACGTTATACTATAGTAGACCCTAAGCTTATCTACTACCTTACTATATACCCGACTAATCTCTTACTTCTACCGACGGTCCTTATCTCTAAGCCGTTCCTCTATATTCTCGAGGTATATAAATAGTCGATTATAGATATCGAAGACCGAGTAGATTATTAGGTAACGTATAGAGCTATTAAGCTACGTATATACCGCGAAGGGACGGAGGATAGTAATAAGGTAAGAAACTTAGCCTTATTTATCTTCGCTTAGGCTAAGGTATCGATATTCCTTATCTATAAATTAATTAATCGGGTCTCTTAATCTTAGAAGTCGTATAAGTATATAGTACGTCGAGTCCTATCTCGTCTTAATATCTTAGGTATATTGTAGAAGTCGAATCTTAGCCGGAATAGGGTAGTAAGCGCGATACTAGATTATTTAAATCTCCGAGAATATAAGCTATCGGCCTTTACTTAAGTTAATAAAGATCGTAATTTAATAGGCCTTTATAACTATATATAGTAGCTTTATAGAAGAATTAGTATTACGAAACTACTAGGAGACTACTAGGAGACTACTAGGAGACTACTAGGAGACTACTAGGAGACTACTAGGAGACTACTAGGAGGCTAAAAGAAGAAAAATAACTTATACTATACTTAGAGTTAGTAGACTCCCCCCTAGTAATTACTAGAACTCTCTTCTCTTCCTCCGCCTCCTAGTTCCTAATAGACTTATCCTTTTTCGGCCGATACTTAATATCTACGAGGAGACTATTACAATATAGTTATATAATATAGATATATAGGGATATAGCGCGATCTCGTTTACTATATTAGGAATATCTTTACTAAGTACCTTAATATATTTATTTACTAACTATACTATTATTTTATTATTCAATGCGTTATCCGTAGTAAAAGTAATAACCCTAGTACCGAGATTGAAATACTTAAGGCGCGCTATTATAACTCTAGTAAGGTCCCTACTAGTATAAGCGCTATAGTAGGGCTCGAAACCGATTAAAGCTTCTATTAGGGTCTAATTATAAACCTAGTATACTTTAATTACGAGGAAGCTATTCTGGCGCGGTATAGACTATCCGTCGAGGACGATTAAGACTTTCTAAGGTACTAGTAGGAGGCGTTTACGGATAGACTCCTCTAACTTCTTTCGTAGGGTAAGGATTTTATTAGTAATAGTTAATAACGAAGGGAGCCGTCGCTTAGGTTCGAGGTATATAACTAGGCGTAGGAATTCTAAGTTATCGATAGTATTTATAACTACTTATATAATAATCGTACGAAGGAGTTGTTCGTCGAAATTAGCTAGGGATAGTACGAGGCTTCTAGCGTTTACTATCTTAGTCCTAATCGTCGATTCTAGAGTAGAATATTAGTAGAACTAAAATTAGAAAACCTAGTAGTCTCCTAGTAGTCTTACGGCTACCCTTAGGCCCTCTTCTATAGTTAGCTATACTATTCTTTACGCTAAGGAGGTCGATAGATATACCGTTATCTTTATATAAGAACTAATTTAACTAGTTCTATTCTTATATAGATATTTTACGACTAGATCGTATCGTATATAGATAGTACGAGGCTTACTAGAAATACGAAGAGCGCCTTTAATAAAATACTACTAGCCCGTAGCTCTCCTATTAGCTCCCTATACTAGAAGGTTAGGGGTAGGGACTAATATATTTTCCCGGTACTATCGTATTATAATCTACTAGTTATAGAACTACTTAGAGTTATTTAGTATCTATTCAAAATAGGCGTCGTTTTTACCTACCGATAGTAGGTTACCTATAGGAGGAGGGACGTAGGTTACTAAAGATAATAAAGCTATAATAGAGAAGTATTAGTTAAGAAGGAATAGTATATAAGTAGTATCTCTTATTTAAAGCTACTATTATATTTATAGGGAGTACTAAGAATATAGCTAAGCTACTTTAGGTTCTATAAAGCTAAGAAATTATTTAATAAAGTATAAATATAAAGATATAACTTCAACACGTAGAGATATAAATATATTAATAGTATTTACGGTTTATATATATATATCTTCTATAAATCTACTTACTTGTAGATAATATTATTATATACTAAGCTCGGAATATATTTTTGAATAAAAATTAAATAAATATATTTAATTTTTATTTAAAAATATATAGCTAGCCGTTTATTCTTTAATAAAGTAATTCTTCAATCAAGTAATTCTTTAATAAAGTGATTCTTTAATATATTATTAAGGAGAGATACTTATTTATTAACTATTATAGAAATATTCTTCTTATATATGTAAGTAATTTATAATTTAAATATAAGCCTAGTAGTCTTCTAGTAGTTAAAGAGGGAGATATTAGTATAGAATATATTATTTACTAGTATACTAAATAAATATATCCTCCTAGCTCCGAATTTATTAAATTAACTCTTCTTCTTACTACTACTACGAAGCCTCCTCGCTAATTCTATATCCTTAGACTAAATTATAACACGATTTATATAAATAGTATAGAGATTAGTATCTAGGAATAATATATTAGTACTAGTACTAGTATAAAAGGTTAAAATATAACTTACCTTTAAAAAGACTAATAATATAGTATTCTATAGCCTCTTAGAGTACTTATATTATAGTTACTTAAAATCGAAGATCGGCCTTAAAATCGTATACAACCTCTCGAACAAGCCTACTAAATAGTATTTTCTATATAAGGAGCTCGGTACTTCTTCTAGTAGCGGCGGATCTTACGTAGAGTAACGGCTAGAAAGCGTTAGAGACTACTAGGATACTACTAGGAATTCTACGTAATATATAATTCTAACTTACTCCCTAGCTTATAACGGTAGGCCTTTCTTATAGTACCTATATTACTTTTACCTTTCCTAGTAATTTGTTTTCGAGTAGCTAATCCCCCTAAAGGCTTTACTAGGGCCTTACTACTAGTAGCATTTCGAGCCTTAAGCGTAGATCTTCTTTTAGTAG